>CM069909.1:116253121-116320784 GCA_036172215.1 Camellia granthamiana | reverse complement strand
CTTCTGGTATATCCATATGTGAATTTAGCTACTAGTTATCTTCCTTTTCTTGCTGTTGCTATTGATTGCAATTATATACCAATCATCAAAACTAGCAAAGCAAATCACTCCACATCTTTTATTTCATTTATATCTTTACAACTATACAGTATAAAGCATGAAGCATACAATTTTCAAAGAATATGGCGTGCCTGTGTCAGATACATTGGATGGTGTCGGACACCAAAACTCACTGGACACTTCCTAATAGGTGTCAAACACACAAGCAAACATATCTTCTTTTTTTCTTTTAAATCCGCTTCAAACACTTGGGAAACACACATGTCCACCACTTAGCACAAATGAAAAACATTATTAACTGGAAAAAATAGATTGGTAAAACCACTATTCAGATCAATGGAAGGAGGAGGAGGAGGAGAACTGTTTTCCATCTTTGAGATCTGTTTCCGTAACTATGCTCTGTGGCAGGTAGTTCTAGAGAAAGATATAGAGGTGAGTGTTTGTATAAATGAAGGGAAGATAAGTGTTATTAAAGCGAGGTGAGGATGAAATAGATATATTAATAAGAAAAATAGGAGAAAACTCGCACAAGCATCAAGCCCCTCTCTGCTTCACTTATGGTTAAATATTTAATTATTATCAATAAATGATATACATATTTTGTATGTATATAATAATGTAGAGCAAACCAAGTAGACGCTTTTTATGGGATAATAGGACAGTATATATCTCTATCTGTCTCATAACCTATGAAGCACAGGTGCAGGTGCGGTACGGGTACGGGTACGCCGATATGGCAAATTTAAAAAAAAGTAAAATACGAGTACGGTTGGGGTACGCCAATTTTTTATTTTATTTTTATTTTATAGCTAAACATCCAACGTACAAATTAAAGTTCACCCCTTTTAGCTATTTTCGTAACTTAACCCAAAAGAGGAGCATTTCATCCCCAGTTTGATCAATGTCAATAGAAAGGGCACTTGCAGTTGAACCTATACTTCCTGATGAACTCATATTCCTATAATATAACCATCAACAAAATAATTTGTGAATTATTTCACTTCATTTGAGTATATAACTTTCAAATATGTAACAATTTTTTTATTGTCTACTACATACAATCTACAACAGTAAGAAGAGGGCAAAGTTAAATAACAGAGGGTCATTTTACATTACCTCTTTTTTTCTTTTTTCTTTTTTTGAAGATTATTACAGAGAAGGCTCTAGAGACTTGCAAGTTGCATGAAATTCCAGTGGTTGTGGAGAAATATATATATATCAAAAAAAAAAATGAAGGAGAGTTCAAGAAAAAGGAAGAAGAAGAAGGATCAAAGAAAGAGAAAATTAAAGAGGAAAGAAACGAATCAAAAAACGAAGGGGGGGAGAAAAAAGAAAAGAAAAGAGGACAAAACAGATCAAAAATTTGGGGAAAAAAAAATGAAATAAAGAGGAAGAAGAATCGAAGAAAAACAATGGAAAAAAAAGGCCTCTTCGTTCTTTGTTTACTGCGAACAAGAGAACAAAAATCTGGAGAAAAAAAAAATGAAAGAAAGAGGAAGAAGAATCGAAGAAAAGAAGGAAGAATCGAAGATAAACTTACCGGAATCAGCACCTTCGAAGGAGTTTCTGTATTTTTGCGAAGGAGATGATCGAATGAAGTAGAAATCAAAAATCGAATGAGACCAGCACCGTTTCTCTGTATTTCTGCGAAGGAGATGAGATGATCGAATGAAACTAGGAACCCTAGGTTTAATTTGTTTTAAGTTTTATTTATTACAAAAGAACTCCAAATTTACATAATTTTTTTAAATAGACAAACAATTTTGCTCCAGTACCCTTTAAATTGTAGAAAATCTCATTTTTTATCCCGAAGTACCCAAAAACGTACCCATCGCGTACCCATCATTATACTGATCGTATATCACGTATCCAGTGTGTTTTTGGCGTACTCGGTACGCATGCAGTCGTACCGGTATGCGTACCCGCACCCGGTACATACTCGGTACTTGCATGGAAACATTTTTAGAGTATCCGTGCTTCATAGCTCGTAACTGAAGAAAGCAACAATTTAGAGAAAGAAAACATAAATTAGAGCAATAGAGAAACTTAAAGATGTGTCATTACTTTGTTTTAACAAATGACAATCCATATCGAAGAATTATAGCATGTTTTCCAATACGGTAGCTTTAGCAACTTTTAAAATTTTCAAATTACTTGCTTTTCTCTACTAGAGATTGACATCATGGAGATGTTTTTTTCCGCTAGCTTGAATTTTCAACATGTGTTGTAAGCCTATAACTAGCTTCCGATTGATTTATGTATTTATTTTTTATCAGCCAATAACTCACTTCCGAGTTATGTTCCAGTGCTTATCTTTAGAATATGTGTATGCTCATTTTGTGTACACTTGCAACTCATTTTGTGTTTCATGCTTCACCACCTTATTAAGGTTAGAGAAATTTAAAATGTTGAAGCATCATGATAACTAACACACACACACACACACAGAAGAAAAAAAAAAAAAAAAAAAAAAGAAAGGAAAATTACATGGAAAAAAAGCCTCTAAGGTTTGACATTTGTAACCAAATAAACTGAGTTTTTAATTTTGTCAATTTAAACCCTAAACTTTTGATTTGTTTTCAATCTTAACCATCTGCCTATTTCTGTTAAGTAAAACTGATGGCCATAGATTTTACTTAGTAAAAATCGGTTGATGGTTTAGATTGAAAACAAAGCAAAAGATTAGAGTTTAAATTGAAAAAATTAAAAATTTGTTTTGTTAAAAGGGTCAAACTCTAGGGTTTTCTTTTTCCTTTTTTTTTTTTTTTTTTGTAATTTCCCCAAAAAATAATAATTTTACATGCATACAGTACATGTTTAAAAAATTGACAAAAAAGTAGTATGAAAACGCTGATACTTTTGTATATGCATGATATGTTGTTCCAGCAAATTTTACTTCACATTTATCAAGTGCTTATTTATTATTGACATTTATGCATGTGCTCGACTATAGTATCTAATAAAAAAAAATAAAGGTTTCATCTTTTTGTCTTTGGTCCCAACATGGCAAGACTTCAAGATTATTTGATGGTACCAATGAAAACTAGCAATTTTTAGATTTTTTGTACCAAGCATGATTTCCTACCTCATTTAACTGATGGTCTAAACTTGCATAGACTTAATGGCCATGAAATTTTTTTAAAAATTAGCAATAATGATAATAAAACAATGTCCAAATAAAAACCCCTCCTTGTGTTCTTAACTTTAAGGCTATGTTTTGATGGCACAAATCAAAGAAAATTAATACAATCACATTACCACTAATCCCATTGCTAGTAATAAGATTCCTATGCCAATGCAATTCAAACAGTTGTTTTTATTAGTTCATAAAATTTTAAATATTGTGGGCACATCAGAGTTTTGGAGGGTCTCATTTGAAAGTGAATTTCAGAAAAGAATATAATCATGTTGATTGGCAATTTTTGGATTTTGTAATGCAAAGAAAGGGATTTGGGGACAGATGGAGACATTGGATTCAAGGGTGCTTGTTGACTTGTAATATGTTAGGCATTGTTAACCGAAAGGCATGGAATACCTTTACTTTGTGTTTGGTTCAAGGATTTGAGCAGGAATTTGAAAAGGAAAAAGGGAAAATGTAGGTGAAATATGAACGAAATATAACTACATTTCACACACCTTTTCCCTTTTCCTTTCCAAATCTCTTCCCAAATCTATGGATCAAACATAGCCTTAGGGCATCTAGAGGGATAAGACAAGGTGACCCATTATATCTTCTCTTTATCTTGGTAACGGATCTATTGGGGAGGCTAATTGATAAGCAAGGAAGGCTGGATTAGTTGATGGGTTTGTTATTGGAGGTGCTTGTCCATTGAGAGTTTTCCATTGAAGTATTTAGGTCTTCCATTGAAAGATAATCATAAGATTGTCTTTTGGGGCTCCAGTGTTAGAAAAATTGGTACAAGGAGCGGTAGAAGAGAGCATTGTTATCTAGAGAGGGGAGAGATACTTTGGCATAGTCTGTGTTGAGAAGAATTCCCATATACTATTTGTCTTTATTTAAGATTCCGGTTGGGGTTGCAAATAATATTGAAAAAAATATTGAGGGATTTTCTTTGGAAAGGTCAAAACGAGGGAAGAAAGATCACTTAGGTTGTATTTGGTTGGGGGATTTGGGGAAGGATTTGGAAAGGAAAAATGTGTGTGAAACTAAGTGAAATGTAAATATATTTTATTCACATTTCACCTCCTTTTTCCTTTCCCTTTCCAAATCTCTCCTCAAATCTCCCAACCAAACACTGCCTTACTGAAATGGGAGGTAGTTTCTCTCCCCAAGGAGAAGGGAGGTCTAGCCATTGGCAACATTGTGGCTAGGCACATTGCTCTTCTTGGAAAATGGTTAGGGAGATTTACCATTGAGTGTGATTTAATATAGCAGTCCATAATTAAAAGTAAATATGGGATGCAAGTTAATGGCAAAGATACTCTTGTGGTTATGGTTAGTAAGGGTATTTGTCTATCTCCATGACAATTTGTTTCTCGAATGCTTCCACTTCTGTCCAGATTTCTTTCTTTGAAAACAAGTAACAGAGAAAATGTTCATTTTTTGGAGGATGTTTAGGTGGGTGATTCTTCTTTTGATGTGGTATTCCCACATTTATCCTTAGTGGCTCCTTTGCATAATGCTTCCATTGCTACTTTAGCTTATTCTAGCTTGGCACTGATTTCATGGAATTTCAATTTGATTAGAAATATTAATGATAGGGAAACTCTTGAGCTGGCATGTTTTGTTGCCTTTGCTTAATGGCTTTTCATCGTCTCCAAATGCATATCATAAGTGGATTTGGTTCATTCAATTTTTTGTTTTGGCATCTTTTCATACAAGTCATTTGATAAAATCACTGATAAGCCCAACGTTCCTTCTTCTATTCACACACCAAAAATAAATAAATTGGAAAGTAGCAATGCCTTTGGCTTATGAAAGAACCATGACTAATGATACCTTTCAAAAAAGGAAGCATAATTGGTATCGTTGTCCTTAATCGTGTATCATGTGTCGGAGTGAGGAATCTTTGGAGCACTAATTCTTGCATTGTCACGTGGTACTGAATCTTTTGCATCGGCTCTTGGATTTGGTTGATACAGTTAGTGTGGTACCGATCAATTGTGTACATTTGATTTTAATTGATTTATGAGGCTTTGGAGGTAAAAAGAAAGCAAAAGTGTTGTGATATTGCGTTGTACTCTTAATCCTCTAGGTTATTTGGTTAGAAAGTAATGCAAGGATCTTTGAGGACAAGTTTGATGACATAAAATAAAATCATTGTGGGATAGAGTGTGTTTTACTTGGAATTGTTTTGGGCTTCCATTTTGCCTGCATTTTAAGGGATTACGTGCTTTTAATCTATATAGATTGGGGAACTATATTTGTGAGGTATGAGTTGTTTCTTTGTTCGGCTTGGTGTTGTTTTTTTCTTCATTTGAAAGACTCCTTGTCCTCATTATGCACTTCTTTTTTATCTTTAACAATATTCCTTTTGTTGTCGATCAAAAAATAAATAAATAAATAAATAACTCACGTCTCTACAAGAATGTGAAATTCCCACGGGGTTATAGAAATGAAACTCCAAGTTATTGTGGTAATCTCATTCTGTATTCAGAGGCAATTGAGAATCACATTCCATGTCGTGACGCTCTAAGAAGACGAAAGGGATACCTGGAATGAAATTCCATCCTGCCTCTACATTCATGTCATCCAAACATAGCCTAAATGGACTACATATAATAACCAACAACCTAGTAACACAATATCATGAGGTGAATTTAGAAAGAAGGTTAAAGATAACAGTGCCATAACAACACAATCACTATATCTATATTATTTTCTCAAATCTTATGTGCAAAAACTTGGATTTGCATTAACTAAATAAATTTGGTAAGTTTTTCATCAAAACAGAATCAACTCATATTCAACTAACTCCAAGGGAATGACCGACTTGTAAAGACCTGGGAATAAGATCCAAGGTCTAAAGTTCGAATCTCCCAAAGGGCCACTAAAGGTTTGCCTTGTCATTAACTTTAGGGCCTCCACGGATTAGTTCTCGACTATCCAAATATGAAGTAACTCGAGCCCAATTTGGCTAGGCTATGTGGGAGATACCTTGGATTATAACATAAAAAACTCATTCAACTTATAGACATGATCTCCATCTTCCAATAAAAATGAACATCTTACGGAATCCATTTATAACATAAAAATAATGTGGATTTAGAAATGTTAATCCCTTTTCCTATATACTTTTTTATTTTAGTAATTCTAAATAAAAAAAATATACAGAGGTTTCAACATTTTGTCTTTAATCAACCACAAAACGAAATGGTCATTTTTGCATATGAAAGAAATCCACTCAATTCATTTACAAAACAAGCAACAAATCAAAATAATGGATTCCTCCACAACTTGGCAAGGCTGCATGATTGTTTGATGGTATCAATGAAAACTAACAATTTTGGATTTTCTATAACAACCAAGTCTAATGCATTTAATTATCGGTCTACACTTTTCACATACTCAATGCCACCGCTAGGCCATCAAAAAGAGTTAAAAAAGTAACAATACTGATAATAAAATTCCTATACCAACGTAATTCAAGCATTTGATTTAGTTGGGAAGAAAAAAAATTTAAATATTGTGGGCCTATCTACCCTTTTTTACTCTAAACGAACGTAAGATTTCCAAGGGAGTTATAGGAATAAAATTCCCACTTAGTGTGGTAAAGTCATTATGCCTTCAGAAGGCAACTAAGAATCACATTCCACCCCTTGACGCTCTCAAACAACGGAATGAGGGAGATTTGGAATGAGATTCCCACCTAGCCTCTCCATTCTTGCCATCCAAATCGATTTGGAATGATATTCCCACCTAGCCTCTCTATTCTTGCCATCCAAATCTCATTTTGTTTTGAAGGGATACCGGCGATAACGCACCGTTGTAGCAAGCAACAGGTAGCATTAATGTCTAATTCTCTCTTGATTAATTTTCTAGCTTGTACTTTATGATCTCGAATATACCAGGCTATTTCGCCCAATTTTTGAACATATATGGGGCATTCCAACTATCGATTGGTGAAAAAAAAAAAAAGAATGAGTAGAAAACAAAATGAAAAGGCTTCAAAGACACCAATAAAATTCAGAACTCCAAATTGCTGAAGTCGCTCCCTAGCTTCAAGCAATCGTACTTAAATCTTTTCATCAGTTTCAAACGAATGAGTTTCGACAGATCAGTGAAGTTAGAAGACCTCCGACTTCAAACAATGACACTTCATGTTTTCACGACTTCAAACTACTGAATTTTGATGGATTAGTAAATTCTTTAACAACGGAACTCATCTTTTCTCCGGCTTTAGATGACCAAGTTCCGACTATGACAACCTGATGCTTCTAACTTTCAAGTCCACAAACCATGTGTTGTCTTTCAAGATCTTTTGTGAGAAGTAAACATGTTTTCATTTTCTTACTGATGATTGTTGCCAGTCACCCTCTTCCCAATAAGTGAGAAACATTTATTGGGGTGTTCACAAGCCGGGTCAAGACAGGTTTTCCTTTGGCCCGTCACCAATAAAATCTAGAACTCCAAATTGATGAAGTCGCTCCCTAGCTTCAAACAATGGCACTTAAATCTTTTCACTAGTTTCAAACGAATGAGTTTCGATAGATCAGCGAAGTCAGATGACCTCTACCTTCAAATAATGGCACTTCATCTTTTCACAACTTCAAAATACTAAATTTTAATGGATTGGTAAATTCTTTAACAATGGAACTCATCTTTTCTCCGGCTTCAGAAGACCAAATTCCGACTATGACAACCTAATGTTTCTAACTTTGAAGTTCACAAACCATGTGTTATCTTTCAAGATCTTTTGCGAGAAGTAAACATGTTTTCATTTTCTTACTAATGATTGTCACCTATGAAGCATGGACACGCCAGATCTCATGCCGTGGGGGTGTCTGACACGGGGACACGTCGGGGACACGGCGACACGCCGGGGACACGTACGGGACACGCCGGGTGGCGTGTCCCTTTAATTTAATTATTTTTTTACAGGGGACACGGCGGCGACACGGCGGGGACACGCGTGTCCACCAAATCTGGACACGCGTGTCCAAATCTAGACACAGAGCAAAAGAGAAGGAGAAGAGACAGTCGGTTCAGGCGACTTACCTCCATCAGTCGATTTAAACCAATTGATCCACCACCTCCATCCAGTCGATCGAAGGCCCTTGACCCCCATCAAGTCGATCGAAGGTAAGCCCCTCTCTCTCAGTCGATCAGTCGATCTCCATCAGTCGATCAGTCGTCTTCCATCCAGACGACTTCGAAGGTAAGCTCTCTCTCTCGTTTCGATCGTCTCTGTCCTCTCTCTCTCTCTCTGTTCGATCGTCTCTGTCCTCTCCCTCTTTCTCTGTGTTTTTGTCGATCATATAAGATAATTGATTAGATAATATATATATATATAAAATATAATTTATCATATATAATATATATAATAAAATTTATAAATTATAATTTTTATCTTGTAAAATAAAATATTTAATTATTATTTCTTAAAATATCATATATAATAATAATTTTTGTAAATTATTATTTCTTAACTTTTTAACATATAATAAATAAAATAAATCATCTAATTATTTTAAAAAAATCTAATTAAATCATATATAATAAAATAAAATATAAAATAAAATATCTAATTTTTCTTTTTATTTATTTTAACATATTTTATTATTCTTTATTTGTTATATATTTTTATTTATATAATATATATATCATTTAAAAATAAAAATAATAAATTAACAATAACACATTATTTTAAAAAATATAATAAATAAATAAAATAATTAATGTGTATTAAAATAAAAATATTTATAAAAAAATTAAAAAATTTGCCGTGTCCCCTGCCGTATCCGTGTCCCCATTTTTCTGAAATTGCCGTGTCCTGTGTCCGTGTCCGTGTCCGTGTCCGTGTCCGCATGCGTGTCCGTGTCCGTGTCCGTGCTTCATAGATTGTCACCAATCACCCTATTCCCAATAAGTGAGAAACATTTATCGGGGTGTTCACGAGTCAGGTCAAGTCGGGTTTTGCTTTGGCCCGTCACCCAAACTAAATTTTTCAAAATGGAAATTTCATCAACCGATTCCAATCATACAACCGTTTGAAACTATACTATTGAAAACCAATTTTGGCAATCAAACTTCAATTGAGTACAATTGGGCAAAGCTGGTGAGCTTGCCTTTCTTTTCAAACCCAAATCTATACGCATTTGTGCAAATATAAAGATTTGAAAGACAAAAAACAAAGAAAACCATATTTATGTATATAATATGTATAGATCTGAGGAGTTAGGGGGGAAAAAAACAAAGAAAATCATACAAATGCAGATCTAAGAGCCTTCAAAGAAGAAGAAAAAAAAAAAAGATCATATCAATTTCAGAATCTCCCTATCAAATGGCTTGTTCCCCCAGGTCGGAATAGGCTGGTCAATTCCTTCCCTTAGAACTGTACTTGAGAGTTTCCTACCTCATACGGCTCAGCCAACAATTATTTTGGAGATTTGTAATTCTTCTGTTTTATTGGATGGAGTTTCAATGAATTAGATCTCTAAGAACCGCAAAGTCCTAGCTTTCAATACAAAATAAATCATTGAAAGCTCGAATTTCTAGCCCATCCTGTTTTAGTCGAACATGGAATACAAATATGAGAGAGTTGAAAAACAAAGACAAAAAAAAAGGAAACCATATAGATACATATACAGATTTGAGAGTCTTTAACCAACAAAACCAAGAACAAACACAATTGTCCATCATCATCTTCATCACTATGTCACGAATCCTCATCTTCAACTTTGTCATTATGCCGCCAATCTTACTTTGCAGTCTGCCGATCTTCAACTTTAGGGTTTCGAAAAAAGGGTAAGAAAGAGGGGTTTCAAGGGTGTAGATTGAACTTTGAAGATGGGGGAGGGCTTTGAGATATTGAGATAAGAGAAATGATGGCTTAGGTTCAGATCAAGGTGAGAATGAAGAAAAGTAAGAGAGCTTGATACAGAGTCGAAAATGAAAGACTGTCATGATCGAGTTGATAGAGAGATAAGGATGAAAATCCACTAAGCAAATGAAATGGTGACTTATGTATTTCTTTTTTTTTATCTTTTAAATATTAGTTCGTCATTTTGATTTAAAAGGATTCTTCATGCCTCACTTACCAGCCGGCCAGGATCCAAAACTTTTATGACAAACCAAACTGTTGCCAACCATTTCTACTCACGAAACCATCCAAAAGCAACTTGGGTCGAGCGGGTCAAACAAGTTGATCGGGTTAATCAATTATTTGAACACTCGTAGGATAAATCAATAACTTGATTTATTTATTTGGATATATCAAGTATGCAGTGCAGGTCACCCAAGGAAATGCTTCGATGTATTTATTGTCAAGATTTTGATGCTTTAATTTATTTATCTAATACTTATTTATTTTAACATGCTTTGACATATTTATTAATGGATTGTACACAAAAATTAAAATATTTGATATGTCAAATTCTACTAGTATGTAAATATTTTTAAACTACAATATTTATAACGATATCCAAAAAAACACTATTACCAGTACCAACAATAAAAATATTACCCATGACTGGTATGAGATCAAAACATTGATCCAAACATAACCTACATTAGGTGTGTTCACAGATCAACTCAGGTTAGATTTATCATATACCCATGATCTGAACCAATCGTATTGGGCTGAAGATGAAAACATCCAATTTCAATAGACTAGGTGCTTGAAACCGGACAATTTCCAGTTGAATCATTTTCGATCAGAATGTTGAAATCGACCACTCCATAACGTTAAGAGTTTAACCCAAAAATTATGACAATTTATAATCCCAAAACTTAAAACAAAGATTATGGGGAAAGGGGAAGGATGAGAGATTGATTTTAAAGAGAAGAAGCTTTGGGTGAGAGTGAGAGGGAGGGGGAGAGGTGAGAGAACAGAGAAAGAGGAGGGAGGTTTGTGACTGAGAAGCGACGAGATGACAAAGCAATCTCCAAAGATGACAACGGAGGCGACATGATCTCCAATGGCAAAGGCGAAGCGGTAATCAGAAGCAATAGCAATGGTGAAGGTGAAGGCGAAGGCGAAGGCGAAGGCGAAGCGGCAAGAAGTAGCGGTGATAGTTAAGCCCTTGTCGAACTAAGGTTCTTTCTTGTTTCTATTACAAAAAATCTTCAACAAAATGAAAGTTTTAGATCAAGTTTCGAAATGAAAACAAGTGTAACTATGATGTGGTGCAAATAAAAAGTTGGAACTGTAATTATGATGGTGAAGTCGAAAAAGTTGAATAACATGGAAGAAGCGTAATGATATCTTGGGTTACTCAAAAAAGTTTTTTTTTTTTTTGGATAAATAAGCACTCAAAAAAGAAAATATGATTGCAATGTTTTTTTGTCAAGACGATAAGATTGCAATATCTTTAGCTAATAAAAAGAAGACACTTGACAAGAGAGCTCTCCTCTTTAATATATTGGTCAAGTTGGGACAAACAATTTTGGGGTTCTTAATCCGATACACGACAGCAAAATCAAAAAAATCAGTGATCTTAACTTGTGGTTGACCAAAACTGTTGTCGAAACCGTCCATGGGTCGTTAGCCTAGGTTGGGTCAGGCAGGTTGGTCATATCAGCTGGATATTTAAACAGCCCTAGCCTAAATGGACTATATAACAACCAACAACCTGGTAACACTATGCAATGAAAGTAGAAAGTTGGATAAGGATAACGGTGCCATAAAAACTCAATCACTATCTTATTTTCTAAGATCTTATTTGCAAAAAATTGGATTTGCATAAATTAAACAAATCTGACAAGACAAGTTTTTCAACAAGAAACAATCAACTCATATTCAACTTTATAGACATGATCTCCATCTTCTGATGGGAATGAACATCTTGCACAACATAAACTCCACTTGAATAATGTAACATTCCCACATAATCCAAGTAAAAAAAATTGCAAAGGTACCAAAGCATCATCCAAACAAATTTTTCACAATATTTATATGGTTAGTATTTAAAGTGTCGAAAACCTCACATTTATGTCTGTAATTTAAAATAAAGGAAATAATATTTTTAGCAAATTTGAAGAATAAAGAAGGATCCTAAGACGAATCAAACAAATCTCACGTTTAATTGCAGACACAGAGTTCACATGTAAGTGCATCTCCAATCATTCACCAATTCTTTCATCAAATTAAAATTTGACTAATACAGAGCTGAAAGTGAGCTCCGGCAAAATTTTCACCAAATCAAGGATGAACCAAATCCTTCACCAAATTTCCAACAATCATATTTTTACTCAAATTTGATGAAATTTTAAAAACAATAAGGATTGGAGATGATTTTCTTTCATCAAAAATGGTTAAAGCATGTTTTTAGGATAATTTTGAAATTTTCAAAAAGATTTGATGAAAAAAAAAAAAAAAGAATTGAAGTGTTCCATATCAGATCAAGCATTTAACCAAATTTTCACTCAAATTTGATAAATAAATATATAAACAGGAGAGAGAGAGAGAGAGAGAGAGAGAGAAAGGATCGGAGATGCTCTAAGACAATAAAATAAAATAAAAACTCAGGTTTAATTGAACAAAGTTCATATTTAAAACCGCAAAACTTATCAGAAACCCTAATTTCACACTGACTTACATGAAATTCTTCAAAATTCCTCCAAATTAACATACACAACACATAAATGTACAAAATTAAGAGAATCCCCAAATTTATATATATATATATATAAACTAGAAATCAAATTTAAACAAAATAAAAATCGTACCTTTAACGAGAAAGAGTGGGTGTGTGAAGCAAGATCAGCGTCGTCGGAAAAGATCGACCATGAAAGCCTTCGATGTTGTTAGAGCGACAAGATCATCGAAATCAGAGAGAGAGAGAGAGAGAGAGAGCTTGATGGGTTGGTTGTAACTTGATGGGTTGTCTGTAATTAAAATTTAAAACAATCTTTTTGCTAACGTCGCAGAGATGGCGAAGGAATAGTGGACCCGTTTTGTAGAACGTGGAAAAAGTGATTATAGATGAAGGATTATAAGTTCTTAATTTATTTAGTATAATTATGAGATTATAAATTTAAGTAATAGCGTAGTGTTGATATTATAAATTTGTAATTTTTATTATTTATATAATTGCAGGACACGTGGCATCCTCTTATTTATTTGGAAGTTAAAAGAAGTTATAGAGATGATGGAGAATATGAAGGACAAAGTGGATGAGTGGAAGGACACATGGCAAGACAAGAATGAAGATGGAAGAAATGGGTAGTTACTAAGTAGTTATTGCTGTATTTTTTCCTCTATAAATAGTCATTGATGGCTACATTGTAAAGGACCCAGAACTTAAATCAAAGACAATTGATTTCAATATTTCTTGTCATTTTCCTTATCTTATGAGTAGTTTAACATATATTTATATTTCGAAGCATTTATTTTCAGCACTTTCATTTCGAAGCATTTCATGCACTTCCTTTTCGAAGCATAGGAGTAGAGGTAAGTAATTATTACTTTGATTGTTCACTCAATCGTCTTTCTCCATCTCCCTTTCTTCTTTTAATTTTTCTTTTCTCTACACTTTGGCAATTTTGAAGTCCTCTTTGTTGAGGCAAAAGAACTGTCAACACAATCGCTTAATAATTGGCTTGAATTTAATCTGTAAGGATTTTTCAATCCTTGCTAGCACGCTCGCATTTACAATATTTTCCTTCGGAGGAAAAATAAGCCAACATTTTTGGCATGCCCGGTGGGACGTCAAGTGTAAGAAATAAAAAATGAATTGGATTTATCCATTTCAAATAGCCTAAATGAAATCTATTGGCGTAAACAAAAAATTTTGGATCTTCAAGAAGAGATCCATTTTCTTAATGAAATAAGTTTTCATCCCTTACAATACTATTTGGTGGAAGAAAAAAGACACCATCTAATTGGAGAAATTCATCACCTTGATATGGAAATTCGCCAATGGAATGATGAGTTATCAACTCTCATTACCAAGTCTTTAACCGAAGCCTTAATGGCCGGAATTGGTGAAGTTTTTCAGAATTTTTCCATGGTTAAAAATAGCAAAAGCAAAGAGTTGATTTCATCAATGGCTCGGGGGGTTCAAGAGTCCATTTTTAAAGAGCCAAATTATGAAATTAACATAATGAAAGAGCATGTTCTTGAGCTGAATTTGGTTAAGAATGATGTTCCATGCATGGCTCGGAGGGTCTCAAAACCAATTTTTAAAGAGTCAAGTCATGAAAATAACATATCTATGGGTAATTTTCATAAGCCATTAATGGCTAACATGGAAAAACAACCCACTTTGCCAAATAATTATGAAAATCTATTCGGCAAAAGTCATGTTTTTAAAACAAACATGGTCAAGAATAATGAACAAGCCACTGTTCATGAATTCAAAATTTTTGACATTTTTCAAAATGTCAAAAAGTATGAATTTTCATGGTCACACTATACTATGACTTTTGGTGTTCAAAATCTTTTTTGGATTTGTGGTTCACATCAAAATATAATTCTAATGATGTGGCTAACAAAATTAACAAATTGTTCTTATGAGTTCGAAGCACTAAGAACAAGAGATGACCATTTAAAATGCATGAACTTGGCTAGAAAAAGCCTATGCATTTAAATAAATGGTTGAGAATGGCTTATCTTTTCAAATTGATGGCCAGTTGCTTGTATGTACACAATCAAAGCATCGAAGATACATTCGAAGCGTCAAGAGTTGTTTCGAAGGTTGATTACTTCACCTTCGAAACTGTATAAAGCTTTGAAGATACATTCGAAGCATCAAGAGTTGTTTCGAAGGTTGATTACTTTACCTTCGGAACTGTATAAAGCTTTGAAGATACATTTGAAGCATCAAGAGTTGTTTCGAAGGTTGATTACTTCACCTTCGAAACTGTATAAAGCTGCGAAGAAACATTTGAAGCGTCAAGCCTAACCTTGAAACTTCATTGTAAGTATCATCATCCTATATCAATACTTCCAACCTTCGAGGGGTGATGTTGTTCCTTCAAAACTGTGCTGCAAGACCTTCGAACGATGAATTTGGTTTTTTATACCACCTTTGAAGCTTGTTATTGGTCATCTAGTCATAATTTCATACTCATTTGAAGCACCTTATTGGTGTTGTTATATCATTCGAAGCACTTTGTTGCCTAGATTAGTCATGTGCTTGGTTCGGCCCTTCAAAAATTCAAGTAAATATCATTTTTAAGGGCCGCGAGGGGTAATGTTGACACCATAAATCTGCAATTTTTATTATTTATATAATTGCAGGACACGTGGCATTCTCTTATTCATTTGGAAGTTAAAAGAAGTTATAGAGATGATGGAGAATATGAAGGACAAAGTGGATAAGTAGAAGAACACGTGGCAAGACAAGAATGAAGATGGAAGAAATGGGTAGTTTCTAAGTAGTTATTGCTGTATTTTTTCCTCTATAAATAGCCATTGATGGCTACATTGTAAAGGACCCAGAACTTAAATCAAAGACAATTGATTTCAATATTTCTTGTCATTTTCCTTATCTTAGGAGTAGTTTAACATATATTTATATTTCGAAGCATTTATTTTCAGCACTTTCATTTCGAAGCATTTTATGCACTTCCTTTTCGAAGCATAGGAGTAGAGGTAAGTAATTATTACTTTGATTGTTCACTCAATCGTCTTTCTTCATCTCCCTTTCTTCTTTTAATTTTTTTTTTTTCTACACTTTGGCAATTTTGAAGTCCTCTTTGTTGAGGCAAAAGAACTGTTAACACAATCGCTTGATAATTGGCTTGAATTTAATCTGTAAGGATTTTTCAATCCTTACTGGCACGCTCGCATTTACAATATTTTCCTTCGTAGGAAAAATAAACCAACAAGTAGTATTTGATTAATAAGTTGTAAAATAGTTTTTATTGTATAATTGTCGTTTCTACCTTTATATGATATGAAAATGATTATTTTGTCATTTTTTTTCAATTTTAATTTTTTTAAAAAATATTTCATTAATAAAAGTTAATATAAGTAGTATTAATTAGTATCAATTAATATAAAAATTGATACATTTGTTAAAAATGTAATGGAAGTATTATTGTCACAATTATTTTCCATTATAAATTAATTAGAATCAATTAATGGCATAATTAGTCTCAATTAATATTAAAATTATTAATTAGTATAAATTAATATTAATATTTAATTTTTATTAGTACCAATTACTATTAATAATCAATAATTGTTATTAATTAATATCAATTAATAATTAATTCATTACAAAAGTATACAATATTAATTTATTAATAATTAATACCAATTAATATTAATTTTTTTTAATTAATATTGATTTTTTTCTTTTTCTTCAGAAATATACAA
This sequence comes from Camellia granthamiana, assembly GCA_036172215.1. Lineage (NCBI taxonomy): Eukaryota > Viridiplantae > Streptophyta > Magnoliopsida > Ericales > Theaceae > Camellia > Camellia granthamiana. Next base: position 116,304,276 of record CM069909.1, on the reverse strand, counting down.
TTTTTTTTTAATTAATATAAAAATATACAATATGAATTTATTAATAATTAATACCAATTAATATTTATTTTTCAATTAATATTGATTTTTTTCTTTTTCTTCAGAAATATACAATTTTTTATTTTTTAATTAATATTAATATTGATTAATATTAATATTTGGGTATTGATGAGGGTATTTAAGTAATTTTAGGCCCCCACACCAGTTGCGCGCTTAAGTCAAAAATTTAAGTATCCCCTGACCAGCTTTTGAGATAAGCTAAGAAATAGCTTGATTTAAGCTATAAGCTGGTTAACTTAAGCTGTACCAAACACGACCCTGTTTGGGTACAGCTTAATTTCAGTTTATTTCAGCTTTCAGCTTAATTTAAGCTATTTTGATGTGTTTGGTTTAGCTTAACAATATAGCTTATAGCTTTTTGTAAGTCAGAAATCAACTTATTCTTTGAGTAGGGCAGGAGAAGCTTAATTTATAAGTCAGAAATCAGCTTATATTCATAATTATAAGCTATAAGCCGTTAACGTATAAGCTATAAGCACTTTCCCACAGCTCTACCAAATAGGGCCACAATATTTTAGCTTAAATTAAGCTTAAAAGTTGAAATAAGCAGCTTATAAGCTCTACCAAACAGGCCTTTAGGATAATGAAAAAAATATCAAGATAATTATGAAATAAGTTTTACCTTTAAGTTATATATATATAATAAAACATCACATATTAATTAAAGAATAAAAAATACTAATTAACGAAATTTTAAAAAAAAATTTGAAGGAAAAAATAAAATTTTATGATTTTCTTGTAATAAAAACTAAATTAATTAGGTAGGGTCTTTTATTAACTTATAACACTTATAGGCATATATTTTATTTTTATAGTTTTTACAAAGACTAAATAGGTTTCAATTAAACATTAAACTTTAAACATTTTAGAGAGACTTAATAGATTTAATTGATAATTTACAAATTAAATAGATTATGATTTTTATACTTTAGAAATTTAGTAGACTCAATCGATAGTCCCGGAGTAGAGTAGACAATTAGGTAATAGTTTAGAATTATAAAGTGTAATAAATGCTAAAAATATATATATAAATTATTTGTAGCTCGAATTTTAGCCCCCCGAATGACCCGAATATGTTGGCACCCTCCCTCTCCATTTTGGACTCACGCACATAGACCTTTTCTCTCTCCTCTCTCTCAGATCCAACATTCTACTCTCTCTCTCTCTCTCTCTCCTCTTTTTAAAATTCTCTCGCTACTACAAGTAAACTACGCCAAGTACTTGCTAAAGGCTTGAAAAAGATTGAGGAATTCATCAGAAGAGGACAAGGAGGACTTTGCCGAGTTATAAGGCCAAGCGATGAGTTCGCTGAGTCGCGTGTCGATAACGAAGTCGGTGAGGTTTTCAAAAACTGACATCGATGGTCGAGCCAGGGAAGGAATAGCTATGGTCAGTTTGATAAAAGTTGGACCGGATGGTTCATATGGACCGGCCCAGAGACCTCTAAATCTTGGTAAAGGAGAGAGAAGATGGATTGTAGAAAGGTCGCGTTGTAAGAAGACAACTTGAATTGAAGTAAGAATCTTGAAGAGAAACCATTGTTGAAACTACAAGCAAGGCACAAAGAACAAAGCTTGATAGGTATACAACTATATGTGAAGAGAGAGACTCGGTTCAAGAAACTTTCATGGTGAGAGTGAAAACAAAGAATGATCAAAATTGAATTTTGATTCTGTCACAACCCAAACCCACCCCTACAGATTTAACATCGTAATTAGCCAATAATCCATGATTACCAAAGGCTTGCTTAATAATAATGACAATAATACAATAAACAGGGATTGGCGGAAGTCAATCAATAATAGGAAATATCGTCCAATGAGCTGTAAGGACTTAACTGAAAACAAACTTCTATATACTTAGTCATATATTCATAAACACTTAAGTCCACAATTCACTTATATACAAAAGCAAAACCCAAAAGCAAAACCCAAGTTAGGGAATTAAATCACATTACCAAAATAGTAGTAACAAACCCTTAATACAACCTCAGAAGGGTAAACTGAACCTCTTAATTAGCCTTGACACGTGTTAGAACCTCACTGTGAGGCACAGTAGTTGGATTAACAAAACAGGGTTTAGGTCTATGCCACTAAGTCCGATCCAGTGCTCGATCACCTACATACATATATTAAACAGTGAGCTAGAGCCCAGTGAATAATCCCAATATAAAGGGGTTCGATGAATGAGATTCATAGCTTATATAAGCAAAACAATGTTCAAAATATTTTCCGGATACTTGTACTAATGAATAAAGTTCCATAAACCTTCAGTAAACTTTCCATAGATTAACACATAACGCAATACGTTGTCAAAAGCGTTATTAGACCTTTAGTAAAATACTATACAAACCGTTCATAACGAAACGAAGTATTTATCAAACTTATACATTCAGAAGTCATAAAGTTCTTCATACCATTCAGTGTCACTTTCATTTCGTGATATGATCCAATAGTTGGTTAGCAAATTAGCAGAACATCCACAATGGATCGAGAACATAGGCATAACGATCGCAACATATCGACATATACATAACGATCATATACATAGCGATCGCAACGGGTCGACATAAACATAACGACCACTATGGATCGACATAAACATAATGAAAGTTTATGAAAATCAAGCACATGTTCATGGTGCCACATTTGATAATCAATAAGGAATCTCATTCATTAGTATCAAACATAATTTCTCAGAAAACTTGTCATTTCATTTCCACTTCGAACTTCCATAGCTTAATTTAACATTTCGGAAATAAAATTACTTCTCATATCAGACATTCGGTAAACAAAACAAATATTTCACAATGTAGCATTTTCAATACCATAAATACGAAAATATCCTTTACAATTACATTACTCACCATGCTTGGCCGGATAGTACTCTTCGTGAAAGCGACCTACACAGCCATAATAATTACATTCACTTCTTAGTCAAATTTGCCAAGTTTGGCATCCTCAAAAAAATCCAAAAAGTCAAAAAGTCACTATCCTATTTAAGTCACATCATCTTATTTAAGTCACATCACCTCTCTAATACATCACTTCAAACCCAACCCAAATCCAACCCATATTTCATAAAAAGTCAAAAAGTGCACTTATTTAGTCTTTCCAAACTTGGCACTTATTCGATTTCTCTTCGGTTCCACTCGTTTGGTTCTAACTTCTCATTTGTTCATTCATTCCAATGCACTCATGTAATGCAAATGTACGTGAAAAATACTTTAAAACGGTGCAAAAAGAAGGCCTGAAAGGAAGAAAATGGAGCAAAACTGAAACTAAGACGTGCCTTGAAACTGCACGTACAGGAGCCCCAAACCGCACATGCGGATCGAAGAGTCTGTCACCTTCCTCTGCTCTATTTTCCGCACATGCGATTTTACTTCAAAACCAGTCCAAAATCTATTTCAAGTTTTAGAGCTAAATTTTACAACTTTAAACTTCATTTTCATGCATCACACTTGCAAAAACCTCTTAAAAACAACGTAAGTTTGGATTCTCAACAACAAATACAAAATAATCCAAAATCACCAAGCTCAAATACTCAATTGGAATATCAAAGCTTGAAATCATAATTCTAAAATCAAGTTAAAATTAAGAACATGTGATTACAAGCTTTAACCTCCAAATTCATAAAAGAATTGTTGGGAAAAACTACTCACATTACATAATTTCACATTGCATATCACAAAATTAGGAGATGAACAAAACAAACCTTCTATTCCAGAAAATATAACATGCTGAATAAAATACAGATACAATATAAAATGGTTAAAGGAAGCAAACCGAAACCTGTGTGATACCACAGTCTCCTTAAAATAGATTCGCCGCTTCACCGTTGGGTGCTGGAGGTACGCCAGCATCTACTTCCCAGGATACGACGGTTTTTACCAGCTACAACAGAAGCACCTTCTGATTAGCTTAACGAACGGACAACGGCAGCACTCTCTCTCAGGAAGAAAATTATAGGAGAAGTAGACCGACAGTGTATGGATGCCAAGAAAAAATTCTATATCTCTTTTCAAGGAATAGGGGCTCCTTTTATACACCATGGGGGAGAGGGGAGGAGCCTCTAGCCATCAAGGCTGGCAACTAATGCTAACTAATGCTAGCAAAACTGCCCAATCAATTTTGTAAAACTGATGAGCCTTAAATGTGTGAGTTATATACACATTTATAAGGCAATTTCTCATTCAACCATTTTTCTCCAACAATCCCCCACATGAATAAAAATTGATCGAATACAGCAAACGCTCAACGTTCATCAACAAAGACTCGGAAAGAGAGAGAGCACACAGACTAACCCTGCATCAAAAAAGGTAGTTGTTGGCCTTGAACCTTTCGTAGTGAAAGCCTATCGGATTTACTGGCTGACCAGTGAACGTGATGTCTTGAACTGTTCTGCCGTTTATGTAAACCGAGACAATAGACCTCACACAAGAGTTAGTCCAACCATTGTTCTTGTTCTCACTGGTGTGTCCGGTATGGCCCTGAAACACTAGCCTGGTTCTGTGAGTGTTTTTAAAGAATTCGGCCTTGGCAATTCTTAAAGAAGCGGCCCCACTTCGCACTCACATAGGTGACCTAGATACGGTATTTCATTATACCACATCCCTAAGGTCATTAAAAGCATTAGCTTAACCTTCCACCCCCACAGGGCATCACTGTATAAAGGAATGGGCAAGAGGATTTACCTCTTCAGTGACTCACCCGCTACACGAAGTTAGGTTGTCCCTTTGAACCTAGATCTTGAGATCTCCAGTCAACTAGGTTGGGTTTTCCGTTCCGGTAACCTTTACTAAAGGCCTTAACCCTATTCCTCTTGACGACTTTTCTACTAACTCTCGAATTAACCCTTTGGTTAGCGGATCCGCAATGTTGTCCTTAGACTTGACATAGTCTAGAGAGACAACTCCATTTGAGAGTAGTTGTCGTATGGAATTATGTCTGCGACGGATATGTCTAGACTTTCCATTATACATATTACTCTATGCCCGACCAATCGCTGATTGGCTATCGCAATGAATACTGATAGCTGGCACAGGTTTCGGCCAACGTGGAATATCCTCAACAAACTGGCGAAGCCATTCAGCTTCTTCAGTTGCTTTATCTAAAGCAATAAATTCAGATTCCATCGTTGATCTCAAGATACACGTTTGCTTGGCAAATTTCCAAGACACGGCTGGCCCTCCGAGGGTAAACACATAACCACTAGTGGATTTGGAATCTTTTATATCAGATATCCAATTTGCGTCACTATACCCTTCTAGTACCGCTGGGTATCTGGTATAATGCAGCCCATAATCCAGGGTGTAACGGATATACCCCAACACCAGCATAATGCCCTTCCAATGAGTAGCATTAGGATTACTCGTGTATCAACTCAGCCTACTAACAGCGTAGGCGATATCCGCCCTTGTACAACTCATCAGATACATCAAACTCCCAATGACCCGAGAATATTCTAGTTGAGAGACACTCTCACCAATATTCTTGGTCAAATATAGACTTAAGTCTACCGGTGTCCTAAACATACTTGTATCTGACTTTCCAAATTTCTCAAGTATCTTATTAACATAATGAGCTTGAGAAAGTACAATACCACCAGATGTTCTGGTGATCTTAACACCCAGAATGACATCTGCAAGGCCCATATCCTTCATGTTAAACTTAGAGTTTAACAATCTTTTGGTAGCTTTAATCATTTCATCATTGCTACCAACAATGAGTATGTCATCAACGTATAGACATAAAATGACATAACCTTTGTCAGTGTCTTTAACATATATGCACTTATCACACTCATTGATTCGAAACCCATTTGACAACATAGCATTGTCAAACTTTTCATGCCATTGTTTGGGAGCTTGCTTCAAACCATACAATGACTTGACAAGCTTACAGACTTTCTTACTTTGTCCTGGAGCTGAAAACCCCTCGGGTTGCTCCATGTAGATTTCTTCATCTAAATCTCCATTTAAGAAAGCTATCTTTACATCCATCTGATGTATTTCTAAACCACGTAAAGCTGCTATTGCAATCACCGTACGAATGGATGTAATCCTTGTCACAGGTGAATACGTATCAAAGTAATCCAGGCCTTTTCGCTGTCTGTATCCTTTGATAACTAGCCGAGCTTTATATTTGTCAATTGACCCATCTGCTTTTATCTTTCTTCGAAAGATCCACTTACTCCCCAAGGCCTTACTGCCTGGGGGTAGATCAACCAACTCCCAAGTATGGTTCTGTAAGATGGAGTCAATCTCACTCTTAATTGCTTCTTTCCATAAAGGACTTTCAGGTGAAGTCACAGCTTCATGGAACGTTCGAGGTTCTCCCTCTAACATATAAGTCAAGAAGTCTGGACTAAAGGACTTTGTGGTTCTAGCCCTTTTACTCCTTCTTGGCTCATCTACTTCATCAGCTTGATCATCTACTTGATCAGCTATTTGATCAGCTGTTTGATCATCCATGTGATCGTCTTCGTGATCATCTATGTGATCATTATCATCATCAACATCTTCTATTTCTTTCATGGAACTCGGAACCCTGTCTTGGGGACGATACGGAAATACATCTTCAAAGAAAGATGCACTTCTAGATTCCATGATAGTATTCTTGTGTATATCTGAAATATCAGACTTGTGCACAAGAAATCTATATGCACTACTATTTTGTGCATAACCAATGAATATACAGTCCACGGTTTTCGGACCTATCCTAACCCGCTTGGGTGTAGGTACCGCCACTTTTGCAAGACACCCCCACATTCGTAGGTATTTATATGAAGGCTTGTGACCTTTCCACAACTCATATGGAGTCTTGTCCACTTTCTTCCGTGGTATTCTATTAAGAATATAATTCGCGGAGAGAATTGCTTCCCCCCATAAGTTCTGTGGCAACCCAGAACTTATCAACATTGCATTCATCATCTCTTTCAGCGTCCTGTTCTTCCGCTCAGCAACACCATTTGACTGAGGCGAATAAGGCGCTGTGGTTTGGTGAATAATCCCAAATTGAGCACAAGTCTCGGCAAATGGGGATTCATACTCACCACCACGATCACTTCTCAAGGCCTTGATTTTCCGGCTTAATTGATTCTCAACTTCATTCTTAAAAAGAATAAATTTATCAATAGCCTTGTCTTTGCTTTTAAGCAAATACACATAACAGTATTTAGTGCAATCATCAACAAAAGTGATGAAGTACTTGTTGCCACCACGTGATTGTACAACTTTCAAGTCACACACATCACTATGCACTAAACCCAAAGGCTGGGTACTTCTTTCAATAGAATGAAAAGAAGACCTTGTCAATTTTGCTTCTACACAAGTTTCACACTTGTGTTGTGGATTAATCTTGAAAGATAGTATGTGATCTAACTTGATTAATCTACGTAAAGAGTCAAAATTTACATGACCCAATCTATCATGCCATAAATTAGGGGACTCAAGCATATAAGCAGAAGAAGAAGCTGTCTCATTAATCTTAGGGATAAGTGTCATTACATTCAATTTAAACATACCACCTGACATATATCCCTTCCCCACATAAACCCCGTCCTTGGTCAACACGACCTTGTCTGATTCAAACACCATGCGGAAGCCATGCTTGCTTAGGAGAGACCCCGAGACAAGGTTCTTACGAATGTCCGACACATAAAGGACATCGTTCAAAGTCAGTTCTTTTCCTGAAGTCATCTTCAGGATCACCTTGCCTTTACCCTCAACAGCTGAGGTTGCAGAGTTTCCCATAAACAACTTCTCCCCGTTTGAAACCGATTCGAAAGTTGTGAACATTCTCTTCTCTGCACAAATATGGCGAGTGGCCCTAGTGTCCACCCACCACTTCCTCGGGTTTGACCCCATCATGTTCACTTCTGACACGATGGCTGACAGATGCATGTCGTCCACATCATGTGACAATTCCTCCATTTCAGCTATATGTGCCCGGTTTTTGTGTTGCGGAGGGTTTTTCCTGTAGGGCTTCTTCTTCAGACAATCAACTGCCCGATGCCTGTCACTTCCACAGTTGAAGCATTTGCCATTGAACCTAAAAGTAGGCTCATTTGGCTTGTAGGCTGGCCTTTTGGAGATTCCTCCTCTAGCCCCCAACTTTGAGCTTTTGCCTGTCGGTGGTTTTTTTCTCGCCCTCGAGGACTCGTCATGCTCAACCATGTTGGCTTTGACAGTGGAGGTACTCCCTCCTTTCTTCCTGTTATCCTCTTCAATCCGGAGCCTGACAACGAGCTCTTCGACTGTCATCTCCTTTCGTTTGTGCTTCAAGTAGTTCTTGAAGTCTTTCCAGCCGTTAGACAGCTTCTCAATCAAAGCAGCTACCTGGAATGACTCACTTAGGACCATCCCTTCTGCATGTATCTCGTGCAGAATCACTTGGAACTCTTGGACTTGACTCATGACAGTTTTGGAGTCCACTATCTTGAAGTCCAGGAACCGGCCGACGATAAATTTCTTTACCCTAGCATCCTCGGTCTTATACTTTTTGTCCAAGGCATCCCACAACTCCTTAGCCGATTTCTTGGCATAGAACACGTTGAAAAGCGGGTCCGCCAAGCCGTTCAGAATGTAATTCCGGCATAAGAAGTCTGCTTGTTTCCAAGCGTCCAGAGCCATGAGCTTTTGTTTATCTTGCTCATTCTCTTCTACAGCTGGTACATCTTCACTCAGAAACCTCGCAAGGCTTAGAGTAGTCAAATAAAACAGCATATTCTGCTGCCATCTCTTGAAATTCACTCCCGTGAACTTCTCCGGGCGCTCGTGATGATTGAGCGATCCTCCTGGAACAGCCAGAGTAACAACAGAAGGACCACAGAGGTCACAACAAGGGTTGGCAAGCCAGTCGCCCCGGGGTTCGGATCCCCACCAACATTAGCAGCAGCGGCAGCAGCATCAGAGACAGTTGCCATTTTTGAAAAATTACAGCAGAATTTTCACTATTCTGTATTTCCAGAAATCAAACTTAACACTAGAAAATCCCACAATTGGAAATTTAATTCAAAACTAGTCTCACCACGCAACCTAGAATCGAACATGATCAGGAAAGTTTCTAGGAAGACTAGAGGGGTCACACCGGTCCCACTTAAAACCCAGTTAACCTTAGACAAAATTTTCAAGAGCATGTTGACTCCTAATCCATGGGAAACAACTTTAAGAATTAAATTTTCCAAGGGATGAACTAGGTTAAACACACCAAGTTTCAAACTGTACAAGCAATTACAATTGCATCACATTATAAGCAATTACAACAAAATTGCTACAATAATTACAAGCAAATAAAACTTACTTTACATATTTAGTCCAAATTAATCCTTTTTCCCATTCCCATAGGTATTCCTGCAATAAAGAGTTAGCAGCAAAATACAACAAAACCTCCCTCAGCTTTTCTTTGTTTTTGGCAAAGTAGTGATTGAAGGAGAGGGTACTAGCAAACAAAATAATAAATAACTGTAAGTAAAGATTAAAACCAACCCTTAAGTTACACATCTAGAATCTAGACTAAAAAAACTATAAAATATTAATTACATAATAAACATGTAATTAACTATACAAGTTACAAACCCAAAATTAAATATAATTAAACCATATTTTAAATTGGTAAAGGTTACATATAAACTTATGGTACACTAAACATGTAATTAATTGAGGCAAGTTACAAACATTTTATAACTCCTAAACACTTAAATCACATTACTAGGCAAGAATTGCAAATGACATGATTAACATGCAAATAATTCTAGAGAAATTAACATGAATTTAAATATAGGCAAGTTATAAACTTTACAACTCCACACCTAAATTAAAAATTAATAGGTATAAGTTACATGTAAATTTACTACCTAATAAACATGCTAGAAATGTAAATTACACTAAAAATTAAAACCGACTGAACATGTAATTTATATTGTAAACTAGAAGCATGTAAATCTAGAAATACAAGGCATGAACCGGTACACCATAAATTAATTAGAAAATACAGTGAATTAACGTTGCACCAATGGAACTCTTCTTCCCTATTGATAACAGTGGCCTATTCCATGCTATGGGAAGACCAAACAGTAGCATACACAAAATAGCAAAATCAAAAGCTTAACCCTGTGTACATGCATCTAATAAACCAATTAACTCGCTAGCACTACCAATGGCCAATTACATGCAAAATTATTACACACACCTATGAATCTATTAATCTAATTTTATGATAAACGTCGAATCTATTTTAAGCTTGTTGGGAAAAACTACTCACATTACATAATTTCACATTGCATATCGCAAAATTAGGAGATGAACAAAACAAACCTTCTATTCCAAAAAATATAACATGCTGAATAAAATACAGATACAATATAAAATGGTTAAAGGAAGCAAACCGAAACCTGTGTGATACCACAGTATCCTTAAAATAGATTCGCCGCCTCACCGTTGGGTGCTGGAGGTACGCCGGCGTCTACTTTCCAGGATACGACGGTTTTTACCAGCTACAACAGAAGCACCTTCTGATTAGCTTAGCGAACGGACAACGGCAGCACTCTCTCTCAGGAAGAAAATTATAGGAGAAGTAGACTGACAGTGTATGGATGCCAAGAAAAAATTCTATATCTCTTTTCAAGGAATAGGGCCTCCTTTTATACACCATGGGGGAGAGGGGAGGAGCCTCTAGCCATCAAGGCTGGCAACTAATGCTAACTAATGCTAGCAAAACTGCCCAATCAATTTTGTAAAACTGATGAGCCTTAAATGTGTGAGTTATATACACATTTATGAAGCAATTTCTCATTCAACCATTTTTCTCCAACAAGAATGTCTTTAAATCTTTTTGAAGTCATGAAAACCATGTAAGAAATCATGTATATAAACAAGACCATGCCAGGCATGTTGAGTTTTGAGAATCGATTCAACTAATGTTTCATCTTTATGATCATATATTCTCAACTCCAATTTCATTCTAAGAATTGAAATGTATAATCATAAAACTTGCAATATTGAGCTTCACAACTCGACTCCCATGGAGTTTTTCTTCAATTTGAAAATCTATGCAATAAAACGAATGTATGATCATACATGTTCAAGAATTATGCCATGCATGTATTAAGTTTCCATTTATATCAACAAATCTTACAATTAAGCTTATGATCTTCTTAAACACTCTTGAATTTCTTAGGTTGTGAGTACGTTACTTCAAATTCATAAGATTAGAGAGAAGAATTCTCACTAAGAGTGAATAATTTGTGAAGATTTGAATTTATCCTCAATTATTCGAGGTTTCTCCTTCAATTTCTTCTTCTCCTTGTTTCTTTGATGAACTCACTCTCTTGAAGTCTTTCCTTCCTCTCTCTCTATATGTATAACCCAATAGTTCCAAAAATGACCCCCAATAATACACCCATCTTCCTATTCAAGTGTTGAGTAGGATATTTCTAATTTTTATTTTATTTTATTTACTAATTAATTTGTCTAAGGCTTTAATTAATTCCTAATTTTCTTTAAGTTAAATTAAATTATATTCACTCAAATTAAATTACTCTTCATCAAATTATGATCTCAATTACACTAAATTTAATTATATAAGTGTGAATTAGGCTCTACTTGTCTATCCAATAATTTAATTATAGCCTATTAAAATTTACAAATTAGACAGGTTTATTTCTCATTCTAACCTATTTGTTCTCAATAACACAATTCAATAAATCACATGACAATTAATAACACTTAACAATACGTAATTGCATAATTAAAATTAAGCACGTAATCAATATATAATTAATTTACTTAATTACGGTGGTGGTTGTCACAGATTCTCTCCATTTTGGGTTTATATGATCTCTTTCTCTTTCTCTCTGTATGTGATGGGTTGAAGAAATTATGTTGGTGAAAGAACAATGGAAGGTAAAGAGAGCTTTGAAGGTTGGGATTAATGGTGGATTTTAGGCATCTCCAACTGTGCATTACTTTTTTCACCAAATTTGAGTAAAAACTCTCTTTGATATCGCATGCTCCAACGGAGGAATTTGGCTTTTCATCAAACCATCGGTCGGTCAACCGAGCAATGCAAAAAGTAAAAAAACAGCAGTGGAATTGTTTGTCATAATAATTATAAAAGAAGAGAAGCATTGTTTGGTTGGGAACTTAAGAGTTACAGAATAAGAAGAACATCAAGAATAAGAACATGCACCAGATTCTCCATCCGGACGTATGACCATAAGCTCATTTTGGTTGTGAGAACCTGCAACTAAACTTGCACTGGCTTCTATCCCTCAGAAACTGAAAGAAACTAAGAGCTTGTTTGGTTTGTATCTCAAAATACAATTTTTGAGAAAAATTTTCAAAGTTTTGTTTGGTTCAAATTTTTTTGAAAAAAAATTTCAAAATCACTTTCTCTCTCCTACACATCAATCAATCACTTTTTCTCTCTCATCTTTCCTTCTCAATCACTTTTTCTTCCACACACATCTACTCAACTACAACAAAATATATAATTATCTCAAACTCCAATTTTTATTTATTATTATTATTATTTTTATTTTTTTTGTGGTTATGTATTGTATCCTAGGCAAGCTTACGCGCACCAGATTAAGTCCCTACAGCTCGAACAAGCCTTATGAAACAAGGCTTACGCCCTGCGGTCCGTGGCCCCAAGGTATGCGTTTGCTGGCTAGGGGATTCGAACTTGAGAACTGGGAGGGAGTAAACCTCCAGGCCCCAGTTGTCACCCACTAGCCCAACCACCCTGTGGTTTTCAAAACTATTTTCAAAATATACAACAAAAAAAAAAAAAAAAAAAATTCTAAACTCTCTCCCCAAATTTTTTTTGAAAATTTATCTTAAAACACAAACCAAAAACACCCTAAATTCTTGGTCTTATGGGGAAGATCTTTCTTACCAACACAAACTCATCTTCTCTCTCTCTCTCTCTCTCTCTCTCTCTCTTTATATATATATATATATATACATATATTCAATTTCTAGATTATATATTGCTGTTTTCTTGAGGAAAATGTTCTCTATACTGATATTTATGCACTTATGCAACTTTTTGATGCCTTTTGTTCTTATCAATTGCTATTATCTTCTATTTTTCTTTGTTTGGATCACTATATACACATATATCTTTGTTTGTTTCCCAAGGTCACACACATACACATACATACATACTCTGCTTTATATTTATAATGCAAAAAGCTAAATGATGATAAAGAAAACAGAACAACTACTGTGTTGCCGAAGCCTGTTTCAAAGTCAATTTCGCATTCACTTGGAAAATGGTTTGAACAACCAAATATACGAAGTGAATACCACTCGGTAAAGAACGCGTTTCCACCCTGACACACCTCAATCGATGTTCGGAGTCCATCTCAATTTAAGCTCAAAGTTAGCCAAAAGTTATGGTTGCACAAACCATTTTTCCAACACTCTGTGTTACCTATTTTTGTGGGAATTGTTCACGGAAGAGGATGATCGGGGAACAACCGGCCAGACGTCTAGTAGGTCCCACCCCCAAACGTTCACGCATAGTAAACTGGTGGAAGCTGGCTCAGGTCTTCAATTTGGTGAAAGATTTGGAATGTTCTCAATTTGATACAGCTTTGATGAAGCCATTGGAGACCAAAAAAGTGTACTTTTTCACTAAATTTAAATTTGGTGATGGATTTGGTTAAACGTTGGAAATGGCTTTAGAGCAAACAAAAATCATGGTCCTTTATCTTCTCTTTCTTTGTTTTGAAAATGTGTGGATTTCGCGCATGTTTGAGGTAACTGACCAAAAGCCAAAAAATGGGATGCCAAACATTTGAGCCATTCGACGCGACGAGATTTCGAGTTACCTAGCACAATTGGAAAAAGTAATAGAAAACGTAAATTACACTTTACCCCTTTTATGTTTAGCTATTTTCTATTTTGACCCTTTAAGTGTTTTTTTTTTTTTTTTTTTTTTTTTTTCACTTTAATCCTTTATCTTTTAATTTTTTTTTTCCAATTTATTGCTAAAGTTAAACTTTGTTAAAAATTAGGTAGAAAATATCATGTTAACTGTCACATAACGTAAAAAAATATATTATTATATTTGAGTTTGAATTTGTATAAGATGTGTAAATTATATGTAATAAAACATTTTTATATCACATGACTGTTAATATATTTTTTATTTTTTAATTTTTTATGTAATTTTGGACACAAATTAACTTTTGAAATAAATTAGAAAGAATTTAAAGCATAAAAGGAGAATTATATTATACACACTCATATATCATATGCATCCTAAATTACATATTTTCTTTTTTAGTTACGATTAATTTTCTTATTTAATTATAACATTATTTTAAGATATTTGGTCATGACTTTTTTGTGCACCATAATCTTTCCCTACTTCTTAGCGGCGAAAATTATTAGGTGACTTGGACCACAGATTTGACCATTTTTTCATTTTAGCCATTCACGTTTATTTTTTTCATTTTAGCTTTTTATGTTGAGAAAGACTATGATATATGCACTTTATAATTACAGAAGAAAATAACATAATTTTACAAAAAAGTCATAATCAAATATTTCAAAATAATGTCATAACTAAAAAAAAAATTGTTTGTAACTAAAAAAGAAAATGATGTAATTAAAAATACATATGATATGAAAATGTGTATACAAATTCTCCTCAGAAGTATTTCATGATTGAAACTTTCTGTCGTCCTGGTTGAAAATGAAAAAATTATGAGACCCTCTTATAATACTATGTGTTATTACAAATTTTTCTTTTTCGTTTTTAAAATTTTTGAAATTAATATTAATTTTTTAAAAAAATAATTTATCAAAGAAGTTCTGTTTCTAGTTTAAAAACAAAAAATTGGAAGAGGTGAGTGCCGTAGCAGGTCGTGTCATTTTAGATTCGTATAGGATCATTTCAATATTAAATTAATTTATTTATTATTTCGTATTATCTCATTTTCGATTTATGTCTAATTTATGCAATGTTAATGTGTCATGACAAAAAAAAAAGCGGACAAACTTCACTTTGCTCCTATATGATTTGGGTCATTTACGATTTACCCCCTTAACATTTGAAAATAACTACATAACCCCACGTGATTTGTGGATTGAAGTGCACCATTAAACACCGTTAAATATTCCGTCCAACGTGACAACAAGTGTGAAATACGTGATAAACCTAAAGAGATTATATGTTCATTTTCAAATTTCAATAGGATAAATCGCATATGAAATAAAGTACAAGAGGTAAAGTGTACTTTGTCTTCTAAACAAATGATGAAAATAAAAAAATATTTTAGTATTTTTTATTAAATCATTAACAGTTCTAACGGTGCACTTCAATTTGCAAACCAAATATTATGTGATAAACTGCATATGACCCAAATCACAAGAGGGTAAAGTGAAGTTTGCCCTCAAAAAAATTTACCATTATCTAACCTCTATAATAGCTAAAAAATTACTAAGAAAGTCTAAAAACTAAAGAATTATACAAAAAGTCAAAAAAATTCTTCCCCTTATTTTTTGCACGTATTTCGTAAAAAACCAAAAATAATTTCAAAATTAAACCAAATGCAATCTAGTTTTTTTCGTCTCATATTTTAACAAAAGAATCGAAAAACAAATTACCTATTCACATGTTAAATTTAATTAAAAACTAATATTCATTGCTTATTTCTTTCATACGTATCAAACATAGCCCTACATATAATTTATTTTTATTTAAAAAAAAATATTGGGTATACACATGTATTTTAATTACTTATTTTTGAAAATAAATGAAGAAGAGTAACACAATGTGATTGCTAACAAGAGGTGGTGATTGAAAGTAGTTGCAGATGATCATAGTTTGTTTCTAGCAAAAAGTGACAATCACAAATAATTTTTATCTTGAGTTGGTGGTCAAAAATAGTTATCAACAATGATTGTTAGTGACCAAAGGTAGTTGTGAACTGCAAGAGGTGGTGGTCAAATAGTTAGCCAAGACAGTGGCCAGAGGTCGCTAGTGACGGGCAAGATGCAGGAATTGCCAAATGTGGATGGTGGTGACCTGATGGGTTTAGAGAAAAAGAAAGAAAATGGTAAATTATCAATAGGTCTTAATAGTTAGACTTAATTTTCATCAAGTCTTATTAAAAATAAGTCTTGGTAAAATTGTCACTAAAAATAATTTTTTGTGACAATTTTTTATATATATCGTTAAAAATTGACAATTAGTGATTTTTTTTTGTCATGATTTTTATAAATTATCGCTAAAACTTACAATTAGTGACGTTTTTTTATGACAATTTTTTTTCATAAGACCTATTAAATAATAAATTCACTTATTAAGACCTACACATAAATATCCCTTTAGAAAAGGAGAATAAATAAAAAAAATCATTTTTTAAATAAATGAAACTAAATCTTTTTATTACGAAATTTTAATAAATATTTTTAGCTGTTTATCATTTTTTGAATATAAACATAAGCACCAATCAATTCAAAAAATACAAAAAAACATAAGCACCAATCGATTTTTTGTTTATAATTTTTTAAATTTTTATTACCATAAGAAAAGTATAAAACATTTTTCTAAACAATAAATGTTGCCAGATAGGGCCTGAATGTACTTACTAATAAATCTAAAATAATTATAATTCTCTATAAGAATGTGTGCGAAAAAATATATATAAATATTTTAAAGACCTAACTACAAGGGAAGACTCCTAGGACTGGGTTCTAAAGGAGTCAAAGCCCCACAAATTACCCTTAGGTAATAATACATAACATAACTATTGACGATAAATCTCTTACGCTGTATTTGATTGAAAGATTTGAAAAAAAATTTGAAAAAAAAAAAAGAAAATGTGTAAAACTAAGTAAAATATAAATATATTTTATTCACATTTCACTTATCTTTTTTCTTTCCTTTTCCAAATTCCTTCTCAAATCCCTCAACCAAACACAACGTTATTAACACATAAACAAAAAACAAAGTCTAAAAGGCTCATCTTACCAACCTTGTATAGCACCCAACATATTGGTCCAGTTAATCCGTGTCTCAAGAAAAATTTGATGTAGTACAAGACTGAACGGCTAGGCCTAAAGCTGAGAAAACCAGCATAAATGACCCAAAGCATGCACCCAACATACTGGGTCCTGTTAATCCGGGACCTTACTACATCCCTCTAAAAATACCCCCCCTAATCCCCCTCATTTCCATATCAAGTAAAAAAAAAAAAAAAAAAAAAAAAAAAAGGAAAAAGTTGCCCAAATTGGAAATTAGGGGGATTAGGGGGGGTATTTTTAGGGCTCCAAATCATTTTCCTGTTAATCCATGTCTTAAGAAAACGAGTTTGACTTGGTACAAGACTGAAGGGCTAGGTCCTACGATGTACAGACACGGACACAGATAGAGGACACGATATGAAAATGCGAACACACAAATTTTCAAAAAATAGAAAACACGACATGTTAGAAACACGCTCAATATATATAATTTTATTTATTTATTATATGTAAAATTAAAAAATATAAATATTATTTATTTATTTAATTTAATTATCAAATATCATTCATAAATAAAAATAAAAATAATTTATTTAAGCAAATAAAAAATAGAAAAAAGGAAAAGAGGGAAGAAAAAAGTTTTTCTTCAAATATATATATATATATTAATATATTAGTATATAATATATATCTATCGATATTATTAGAAAAAAAATAAATAATAGAATAGAAAAGAGATACTGAGAGGCAAATGCTAGGAGAGAGAGAGAGTCGGAACACCATAGAGAGAGAGAGAGAGAGAGAGAGAGAGAGAGAGACATAAAGAAAAACAGAAGAAAAGAAGAAGATCGAAGAAGAGATTTGAAGAAATGAAGAACATATCTGATCTAAGGCTTCATTTCAACAGGTTCTTCTTCACTCTCTCTCTCTCTTCAATAGGTTAGGGTTTCTCTCCCTCTCTGTCCATAACGTGTCCAATAGAGTGTCCCAAGTGTGTCCGGCTGGAAAAATTCAAAAACATACAAGAGACACCTTTGGTAGAGTGTCGGACACATGTTCACTGTGTGTCCGACGCGTGTCTGTGTCCGACACACGTCCGACACCCATACATTGCCTCCGGAGAGGTGTCCGTGCTTCATAGGCTAGGTCTAAAGCTAAGAAAGCAGCATGAATGACCCAAACCACAAATATGGCCTACACGCACCAAAGAATATGGTTCTCAACAATCATAGACACTGTTTCCTTTTTCTCCTCAGCCAAACACCCCTGTAGGGTTGTTCTCAAAAAAAAAAAAAATACGAAACTCTCCGACACATACAAGAATTGCCAGTTTGTGATCCGGGAGACAATCGGCAATAGCATTACATATGCTCTTACTGAGAGAGGCAAAACGCCAACAAATTTTATTAAGAAAATATCCAAATACATATTATCCATGACAAACCTTTCAGTTGAAAGGAATGCAAGACGGGCTGCATAAGCTTCTACAATCATTTTCTCAGTTTCTTTCTCTCCCTGCAACAGAGCTGCCTCATCATCCTGCACAATGTGAGATAATTTGGATTCAGCATAGCTTGTAATGACTAGTGCCCACCATTATCTAGTTTCTACATAAGCCAATGTGTTTAGAATTCTCTGATTAACCCTACTATCCTCAAGTTTCATTTTATTCCACTGATAGCTATCAGTTTAAACAGAAAGCACCCAAAACATGCTCAATCGAACCTCCAAATGTTCAATAGGTTCTTTGTATTGCATGATCACTGGAATAACAGTATGAATCTTGATCGCAATTTCTTGGTTTAGGTCAAACATCATTTCTAATAAGCACCCAATAGATGAATGCACCCATTGAATAATGGAATTTCTTACTCGAAAAATAATTTTACAGGCAATGATCATTCACCAATAAGCATTATGGTGAAGGCACCATTTTAAGGCATAGCACTAGGAGATTGGTTTAGAGAGCTGAAAAACTGGAAATGCTTGGGTGCCATTTGGTAAAATCTGTAATAAACTGTTTTTATTTACAGAAAACAATAAACATGTTTATGTTTAATTTTGGTAAAAACGAAAAAAAAAAAAAAAAAACATGTTTAGTATACTTCCATTTTAAAATTTTGTTTTGAAAACAAGTGAGAGGGGTGGACGAAGATGGTTATTGACGGTTAGAGATGGTGGCCAGAAGCACATTAGGTTCTATCATCTTCTCTCAATGCATGTAGTATTTCAAATGATCAGTTGGATCGGGGATAAAGTTGGTCCTATTCAATTTATTTTGTGCATTCTCTTTGATCAAGAATACCACATGCACATGAAACAGTGTTTCAGAACTAATGAATAATATTAGTGGATTGTTTTGTAAAAAATCACATATGAAATAGGAATCGGCAAGTCTCTAGTCAGCCATGTGGACAGGACGGTGTTATCCGGGCTCATGGGGCTTATTATGGGTTTCTCTTTGAAAATTTGATCTATTCATTTTTCAGGTCACTAGGTGGTAAATTATTTACAAACAAAATCAGATTGAACTAATAACCACATGACTTTATTATAATTGTCTTCAAAAAAATAAATGTCGAGTATGAGTTTGAAAGTAGACTGTCTATTTTTTGGAGATAAATAATGATAAAATCATGCAGCTAGACCAATTTAATTTTTTTCATGGATGATCAGCACTAAGTAACCGAAAATATATACAAATCAGATCATCAAAGTGGACACATAACCCATAATGGGCCTCTTAGAAACCAAGGCAAGAACATAGCACCACTGATTGATGTAACTTATTATTCAAAAAAGGAATAAGGTAAATAACCAATGGCAGATTTTCTTAATTAGCTGCACAAGGTGACAGTTGAATTGTACAACCAAATTGCTTGTGTACTGTGATAGGTGCAGCACTATAAAGTTTGTTGTAAATAATACTCAGAGTAGCAATGAAAATCTTGCCGAGTTGGAGGGAAAAACCTGAAGATTTGCAGTTTCAGTTCTCTTTCAAATTCCATTTTGGCTCCAGTAAAAAGCTTGCGAACATTGACGATTGTGTCAGACTGGGTGATGCAACTTTCCAGGGTGGGGCGACCTCCCTGACATTTCAAATACATGCCCATGAATGGGCAAAAAGGGTGTTCAAACCGAATGTTGAGAAAACCTTCATTTCCCCAGCATTAATGCCAAATTAGAGTAGTGTTCTCAATGAAACTTAAATTCATTTTAATTCCTCTTTCCCCATAGAATTTCAGGAAATAACTTCAATTTTCAGGTTTCACCAATAATCACCACAAGAGCAAATCCCATTCTTGAAATGATGAAACCTTGTAGTGTCTCTCACAATGATTTCCCTCCTTTCTATTGCCGAAATGTACTTGGTGGCACGATGGCAATCACCACATACTCTCAAGTTTTTGAACACTCGAATTGGAGTCCCTAACGGTATCCTCATCAACCCATAAGCAATTGCAAGTTTCTCACTGTGCCGTAAGAGTAGCTTCTCCTTCTGCTCCTCCCCAACATCATGCAATGCAAAGTCAAGATCCGGCACATAGCCTTCCAACTTCATTTTCTTCTCCAACTTGTTCAATTTTTCATGTATCAATTTCAATTTTGGGTGAACTCTATCTCCTGATCTGAACTCATGAACCACACTCTTCACCTCAATCCAACTATACCCGGGTGTTTTAATCACCTTATTGTCCTTCATTGATCGTCGAACTCTAGCAACATTGTCCCATCTGTTCATTGCAGCATAAACATTAGCGAGTTGAACATAACCGGCTGCACTCATAGGATCAAGATCAAGCAAGTTCTTGGCAGCAAACTCGGCGAGGTCCAAGTTCTTGTGGATCCTACAAGCACCTAAAAGGGTCCCGAATATGGCGTTGTGTGGTTTGAAAGGCATTTTCTTTATCAAATCTACAGCTTCAATTAGTTTACCAGCTCGACCAAGAAGGTCAACCATACATGCATAATGATCTCGCTTAGCTTCAACCCCATAATCCTTTGACATTGTTTCGAAATATTTAATCCCAAGGTCTACCAATCCTGCATGATTACAAGCCGATAAAACTCCAACAAAGGTAATCCAGTCTGGTTTGATTCCCTCATGTCTCATCTCATCAAACAAACTTAGAGACTTTTCACCTGCCCCATGTTGGGCATACCCAGAAATCATTGCATTCCACGTGACAATGTCTCTACGTGGCATCTCAAGGAACAATTTCCATGCGTCATTTAAATCTCCACACTTGCAGTACATGCTAATCAATGAAGTCACAACGGTTGTATCCAAACACAAGACAGATTTGCACGTAAGCTGACGAATTTGCTTACCCAACTTCAAAGCAGATAAATTGCTACAACCCAATAGAACACTACTCAAGCTTGATGGATTTGGCTTGACTCCCAATTCCACCATTTTCCTAAATAGCTTCACTGCATCCTCTGATAGGCAATTTTCAACATAACCTGAAATCACAGCATTCCATGTCACCAAATTCTTCACTGGCATCTCTTTAAAAAATTTCTCAGCCAATTCAACCTTTCCAAATTTCATATGCCCAGTTATCATTGCAGTCCATGCAATCACACTCTTAACCGGAGCTGCCCAAAATAACTGCAATACCGAATCCAAATCCCCTGACTCGACATAACCTGATATCATTGCATTCCACGAGACACTATTTTTCACCGGCATTGTTGAAAACAACTCTTGGGCTTCCTTCATCATCCCATTCTGAGAAAAACCCGATATCATAGTATTCCACGACGCAGTGTCTTTGTTGGGAATTTGACCAAAGAAAGTCCTTGCAGACCCAATATCAGCATTGTGTAAATAACAAGCTAACATTGTGTTGAAAGAAACAGTGTCTGGTTCAGGAATTCTATCAAACCATTGGCGGGCTTCTTTAACTTTCCCAGGTTTTTTTGAAAACCCAGCCAAGATTGAATTCCATGTAATTGTGGTTCTAGCTGTCATATTTTCAAACACTCTGAGGGCTGAATCTAG
This sequence comes from Camellia granthamiana, assembly GCA_036172215.1. Lineage (NCBI taxonomy): Eukaryota > Viridiplantae > Streptophyta > Magnoliopsida > Ericales > Theaceae > Camellia > Camellia granthamiana. Next base: position 116,282,224 of record CM069909.1, on the reverse strand, counting down.
ATCACCAGACCGAATGTGATTGGTGATCATCTTGTTCGATGAAATTACATCAGTGAATTTACATTGACCAGAGGGTGTAGAATTGTTGGAAACATGGGTTTGCTGTGCTGAGAGTGGAGAAGAAGTGGTGGGAAATGGTACTGTGATGGAGTTGGCATCTGGGTTTTGGATTTTAGAAGCAGAGAAGGAATGGGTTTGGTGTTTGGATTGTGGGAAAATTCTGAGGAAGGTCAAGGAATGATGGTTTCTCCAGCGTTTAAGATCATAACGAGTCATTTGTCATGGTTGGAAGGAGAAAGAAAGAGGGTAGATATTAACTCTATGCCTACTGGGCACAACTTGGGTTGATATTAATTGGCCTAGTGGACACTACTGGGGGCATGGTGGTATGCTCCTTTCAGGTCGCATGTTAAATACTTGCTAGTTGCAATAAGTTTCTTGGGACCTGTACATACAAGGTATTTGCTCTGACTTTAAATGGGGCCCTCACAAAGTATACGGTGGGATTGGTTCCTAGAATTACTTGAGTTGTTTATAAGCTGGCTGAACACCCGATTATAAAAAAATAACTCCTGCATTTGAATAATAACTTAAATAAGCTTATAAAATAGTAGGGTATTTGAGAGAGTTGGACAAATGTATTGCATACAAAATGACATTTTTTCGGGGTAGTTCATTCATATTAAATTAAAACAATTATGATTATAACATAGAATTTTACAAATATTATCAGCACATCATTATTAATGAATTATATATATAATATAAAATTATTTTTGTAAATAAATTTTCTATACTAAAAAATAGCTGTGTATCATACAACTCTCTATGAAGAATTAAATATCGTCAAGTTTTTCACTTTTATTATATTATAAATGTGTTGAGTCTTGCAACACATTGAATCAATATATAACAACTCTCTAAATATTATTTTATTTATTTATTTATTTTTCATTTTATTAGTTAAAGACTTCACACTTGAATATACAACCAGAGCATCACTCCCAATCAGGTGAGACTCCATGAACCCAGCTTTTTTTAACAGAGAGCAGCCCTCTCATGGTGATAAACTCAAATTGCAGAATCATAACACATTCGATCCCAAATACTCGTATTGTATGAGTTTCTACTACCTATCAATCAATCAGAAACCCTAATTTCACACTAACTTACATGAAATTCTTGAAAACTCCTCCAAATTAACATACACAACACATAAATGTACAAAATTAACAGAAATCCCCAAATTTTTATGGAAAAAAAAAAAAAAACTAGAAATATAGTATTAACAAAATAAAAATCGTACCTTTAACGAGCAAGAGTGGTGCGTGAAGCACGATCAGCATCGTCGGAGAAGATCGCTCATGAAGCCCTTGACGTCGCTAGAGAAAGAAGATCCAGGAAATCGAAGAAAGAGAGAGAGAGAGCTTGTTTCTACGTAGGAAGCTCAGTCCCCACGTATGGGAATGAGTGAGGTGCCTCAGTTCCGACAAGTTATTGGTTGGCCCGGATCATCGTCAGGTGCCGCAACAATAGTTTTGTGATTGGTAAAAAAGGACTGCTGTGCTTAAACGGCACAGTTTTAGCCTCTTTTTCTCTCCTTTTTTTTTAATTTATGTTCTCATTATATTTTTTTAGCTAAATTCTAAACCTTAAAATAAAAAATAAATAAATTTTAAGAATTAAAGCCTAAACCCTGAAATAAAAAAATAAATTAAATAAATTTTAAGAATTAAACCCTAAACCCTAAATCATAAAATAAAAAAAAATAAATTTTAAGAATTAGACCCTAAACCCTATATCCTAAAATAAAAAAAATAAATTTTAAGAATTAAACGCTAGATCCTAAACCCTAAAATAAAAAAATAAAAATTTTTAAGAATTAAACCTTAAACCCTAAACCTTAAAATAAAAATAAATAAATAAATTTTAAGAATTAAACCCTAAACCCTATAAAAAAAAAAAAAAAGGAGGAGGCTGGAACTGTGCCGTTTGAGGCACAACAGGGAACACAACAATGGGAGTCACAGTAGTGACCCCGCTTTCAATAAAAAATAGGTGAAATTTACAAAATTAAAGAGTTATTTAGTATGATTGATATAAGTGTATTTAGATAAATGTATTTATTTGAGTAATATCATTTATCACATTATTTCTTTAATTTTTTTGCATATTTTTTTTTATAAAAAATTAAAATATATATTTATTTAGATCATTCTAAATATTTTTTTGAAAAATGATAATTTGTGATTGGTGACGATCACTTTTACACACTAAGAAGAAATCAATGTATGGTTTCAATTTTTTGAATTAAATTTTTAAAAAATTGAGTTTTTTATTTTTCATATTTTTTTTATTTTTAATAAATATTTTAAAATTTTAAGTAATTTTTTTACTTTTTAGATATACATTATTTAGATGTATTTAAAATGTAAAATATTTGTAAAAAAATATTTTAAAAAATTAATAAATATAAAAAAAATATATACTGAATTTTCGTATTTTTTTTATATTTTTGATATTTAGTAAAAACAAATTAAAAAAATCATAAATATTATACTTTTTAAGTATATTTATGCTAAATATATCTAAAAATTAAAAAAAATACTTAAAATATTAAAAAATCAATAAAAATAAAAATTTTAATTTTTTAAAATATGAATTCCGAATTTACAAGCTAAACAAACTAGCATATAATTTTTCCTCAATTCCCTCTTTTAAGAGACGAGTTATTATTTGCTGATGTGACAACAGTCAAGTGATAGTCCAAGTCACCCAATAATTTTTCATGTGTTTTGTTGAGGATTTGGAAACGTGAGAAAAAATAAACGGGAGTTATGTTTTATATAATTTTACATTTTTTTTTTTCCTTTCATTTTTTAATTTTTTTCTTAAATTCCTAATCAAATACAACCTTAAGAGCTATGTGATTGAGGAGTGAGTATTTGATGGTCATTGTCCCATGTAATTTATGACTGGATACTTGTTAATTTATTGTCTAAATGCAATAACTTGTCTTTAGTTCATAAAGTAAATCATGCCATGTTGTTTGGGCCGTAAAATCCTGTTACGAGTCGGTCTCGATAATTTAAATTGTTTATTTTTTAAATTACAATGTGTAAATTATTTATAAAAAAAATTAAATCAATTTGATAATTATAATTACGTTAGTTCATGACATTTATTTACAAAAAAAAAAAAAAGAACAACAAATAAGTTGACCATTCATTTTTTAAGAAACAAATATGATAAATTAACATGGTTATAGTTCTACCTGTTTTTTGTGAATGATTTACACATGACCTAAAATATGAACGATACGAATTATCGAAATAGAACTCGTGATCGGCCCATAAAACAAGGTTCAATCCACAAAAATGGACTAAAGACAAATTGTGTCCTTTCCAAAATCTTAACAAAGAGTATTGAGTCCTAGAGCTTTAACCAATAAGCATTATTTGGCATCTCTTACAAATATATATATTTATCTTTTTATCTTTTTTGAATTACATCACATCATTTTTCTATTTTTTTATATTTTATAATAAATAAAAAAATATCCTTATTTAGATATTTTATAATAAGTCAAAAAATATACTTATTTAGATCATCCTAAATACCCTCTAAATATCAAGTTGGGACACCATGTAAATTTGTCCAATACCAAATAATTTTTCATAATTGAAACGTTGCTAAAAAGGGGAAAATATCAAATACTCCTGTGTTACTGTATATTATTCTCGTAACAAATAAAAAAATACAATATACATTTTTTTTGTTTTTTATTTAAAAGATTTTGAAATCAATTCTAATGAAAATGAAAATAATTTACCAAATAATTTTTTGCTTTTAGTTTAAAAACAAGAAACGGAAGTGTTTACAATAGGGGTGATGTCGAGTTGTGTTCGTCTCATGTCATTTCGAATTTGTGTCAGAATTATGCCAACACTAACTCAATCATGTTATTGTGCAATATCATTTTCGGTCCATCTCCCGTTTAACATTAACTAAAAATATCAAGTGTATTAAAAACTTCAATATTTTTTTCACAAATTAAATTTAATAAAATTAATAATGGAAATATTCATAAGAATATTTAATTTCAACTTTATTATTTTCTCAAACTATAAAAATTATATTCTATTTTTTTTATTTACTAATTAACTCAAATAATAGAAGCGAAATCCCCCATTCTTGCCTTCCCCAAATGTGTCCCTAATAAAATAATTTTTTTTATATATAAGGTGGATTTTTTTAATATCATAATCAAAAAGATAATATTTGTAAATAAAGAAATTAAATATTGATTATCTATAAAATTACCTTAAGATTTTGCTTTTTCATGCCCACTTTGCGTCGTCTGCACCATATTCTTTTCAAGCTTTTCAACGAGTAGACAGAAAGCGTATTCTCTCACTTTTAGTGAATATTACTCTGCTTGCATCAATACTCTCATACCTCTAGAAAATTAAGAGACAGTAGACAAAGTGTATATGAAAATGAAAATTTTTTTATTACATATTTAAAAAACTATAGAGATTACAAGAAAAATAAAGAGAACACTCTTACTCACTTATAAGACTCTGCTTCTTGACTCTACTTCTACAACACGTAGACACACCCTTTTATAGGCAAATTGTGGATTTCAACTTCGGAACTGAAATACATAAAATTAAAAGCTAAGGTTCTTGTTACAAGACAATAAACTTTTTATATTTTGATTTATTGAAACTAATAACATAGTCACCACTTTGGTTTTATTCAGCATGTGACTCATTTGTCTTCATTCACCATATGATCCATTTTGTTGTGTCTCCTTGGATATATTAGTCATGTGAGTTTTGTTTGGCTTTATGATGTAGGCCGAAAGGTACCACATTGAGGCTACTTAAGGTACATTTTTAGTCTTTCAATTTTGTTTATTTTGCAGAGATGATGTGTTTCGTGCACTTGTACAGATTTGGTAGGAAATATGAAAATTCAATCAAAAATGACGCAAAAGCAAATCCTCCGTGCGAGAAGTGAAGAATCCGAGCCAGCTAGACCACCGCACATGCAACCAAGCTTCACCGCACATGCGGCCCACCTAGGGACGCGTGCACAGAATTTTTGGTCTGTTTTGCTGAGAATAAAAGAGAGAAAAATAGTCAAAGCTAGGGTTTGAAAATTAATTCAGAGAAAAGGGAGGCTAGGGTTCTAAAGAGGTGATTTTCTCCTAAAGCTTGAAGGACACTTTCATGGGGGTTTCTTCCTCATCTTCTTCCTCTTTCCACTCCTCCATGAGTGGCCAGTCATCTTTTCTAGGATTTTGACGAAACCCTAGCCATGTAATAGGATTTTTCATAAGCTTTGATTGTGAATCAGTTTGAATCAATTTATGGATGATTTAGAAGTTTTTAATAATTGTTTCTTTCACCTCTTCAAGTATTTTATTCTCTGTGATTGTTTAATGCTTTCCATACATTTGTTTTCTTTGTATTTGCATTCAAAGTACGAGACGAGTCATGTTACGAGAGATGGGTCGTATTGCTACCATAGTTTAGAGCAAACGACTCGTACTACTCGGGATGATTCGAGCCTGTACATTGAATGCGACAACCCTCTTGATCAATATTTCAAACTTGTAGTTGTAAAATATTGGGTATTTCAAACCGGATTGCAATTGATGGCCGATGTTAAATCTTGTTCATGTGGTTAGTGGTGAATTATTTGCCCTAGGATTTTTCCCCAAATCAATAAATCCAATTTTATTTATAATTGCTAGTTTAATCACTTCATTTATTTTATTTGTTATTAAATTAGGTTATAAACAATCAATCCTTTTAATCAAAATTAATATAGGAATTTAGCAATTAAATTAGTTTAATTTACAATTGTCCCTGTGGATCGATACATGGACTTGCCATTACTCTAAAAAAATTTGGTATAGTTTAGTATTTAATTTTGGTGTGTATAACGGCCCATCACTTTATCTTCTATGTGACTTGTCTAAATGATTCCTGCCTTTTTTTATTTGATTTGGCATGTGAACTTCTGCCTATTTTGTAGAATTTCAAAGGTCTATGTGTGACACCCTGATTGTTTAATTAAATACCACATAAATATTTATAGTTATATATAATTATGGTTGTATGTGGTAATATATTATTTAATAAATAAATAATAATGACAATAATAATAAAATAAATATATAGAATAAGAATAATAATAATAATATGTAATATGTAATAGTAAAACAAAATAATTAATATTATGATGGTATGCAACAAAGTATAATTTAATTTATTAATTAGAGTCAATGTAAAATTAAGGCAAAATAATATATATATATATCTATATAATAAGGGAAGATAGTTTTTGAAAATGTATAAAATGTATGAGAGATACATTTGATTTCAAAGGCTCAGATCAATTCTAATAAATATCAACGGTTCAAAAGAAGGTTTGGTTCAAAAGAAGCTTTGATTCCCGCCCAAACGCTCATCTCTCTCTCTCTCACTTCTACCAAACACGTCTATCCCTCTCTGCACGTTCTCTCTCTCTCCCACTTCTGCCAAACACGTCTATAGACCTGAAAAGGAAGATCGACACCCACTTTCCTCGGTAGTTTTCCCAATTCTGAGTTCTGCTTATCGCCCCCATTGAAGAGGAAGATCGAACTCAGCTCCTCGACACCCACCCTCCTCGGCTTCCTTTGAACTCGCACTCGTACCCCTCCCTCTTCGCTTGGCTCCCTTCAAACCTATCCTTCAGGTAATTTCAGTGTTTTTTAATGTTGTGTTGCGTCTCCCCTTCTCTCTCTGTGTTTGTTTTTGGTTGTTGGATCGCCGCCATTGAAGATCACCCACCCTTCGCACACGCACCCCTCCCGCTTCGCTTGGCTCCCTTCAAACCCATTGTTCTGCAATTCAACAGAGGTAAGTTCTTCAGTTCTTTGCTTACATTAGTTTTTGAACTGGAGAATTGTTTCTGCCTCTCCCCTTTTCTCTTTGTTTTTTTTTTATACCTCTGATGGCTATGTCTGTTTCCCTAGCATTAAGCCATTATGGTGTTCAATTTTTCGACTGTTATTGGGAAAGAGTCGATTGTTCTCTTACCTTCCCAAGTGAGGTCGGTCTCTCTTCCTCTTTTTTGGTATTTTCAGTTCTTTGTGGGTCATTTAATTTGGGGTTTATTTTTATTTCCTCTTTTTTTAGAATGCTTTATTAATTTGGGCTACCATTCTTTCTCTCAATCTAGGTTTATTTCCTGTTCTTGAACTGGTTTGTCTATATGGTTGTGGTGAAGATCATCATTAAGTGTATGAACACCATTGCTTTGTCATGTGAACCAATTGTTTGACAAAATGATTATGAGAGAAAAAAAAATATTGATACCCACATTTCTGCACTTTTTTAAATTAGTTGTTGCTTTTGAAAAGGTTTGCACATTGCATTGTTCTTCAAAACTTGCTCAATTTATTGCTTTGTCATGTGAACCAACTGTTTGACAAATTGATTATGTAAGAAAAAAATAATAATGATAACTACATTTCTGCACTTTTTTAATTAGTTGCTGCTTATGTGGTTATTGGGTTATACAAAATTTGTCATTGCATTGTTCTTCAAAACCTGCTCAATTGCATCTAAGGTCCAACCTTGAGCTTTTGATAGTTTGCTGAGCATCAATCCTAAGGTGGATTATTCTTGATTTTAGCGCTCCGTTTGTTTCAAGGGAAAACATTTTTTCGTATTTTCTGGTGTTGGGTTCGAAGAAAAATAAAAGTTGACGGAGAAAATGTTACCAATGCTACTATACTACCACTGCCACAACCACTAATCCTACCACTAATATAACAACGGAAATTAGTTTGAAAGGCTCAACCATAGGAAAATGTTTTGTACGGAAAACAATTTGGAATTTTTTTCCTGTAAAATGCTTTTTGCCGAAACAAATGGAGCGTAGAATTCAAACGGCACAATGGTCCAGACTTTATCCCAGTTTGTACCAGTCGCCTTTATTATTTACTATTGGATGTAATATTTCCAGTGATAAGAAACTACTCCACCTTTAACTGGCCACCTTTCTTCGTAGATTATGCATCTCTAAGTCAAAATGATTTTTCGTGGTTGTATCATAAATAAAAGTTGGATATTACAAAATCTGATTACTACAACCAAATGTGTTTAGTTTGAAAATCCATTAGAATGCATATGCAACTTAGGGTAGATGCCCTGTATCAGAAGTATAATGGCCTCATCTCCTCCACTCCACCCACTTTATTTGCAGAGTTTTTTAATGGGTTTTTCATATTGTTAGTTATGTTATATATGCCAATCTATGTATTTCATCAAGTTTTTATGTATGCACTGCTTAGTTCCTGGAACATGTATGCATTCAGTTTCCAATATATTAAAATGGTTAAGATATTAAAAAAATTCAATGAAAACAAAAAAAAATACGGAAAACAAAAAAGTAGAATTTTCTAAAAAATGAATTTTGAAAACTAAAATCAAATAGAGTTATGAGCTGAAATTCTTGGAAAATAAGATTGACAGACTTTTTTATTTTTTAAAGTTTGAAGAGAGAATTTATTTGATTATATTATGTAAACCCTCCAAAATGAGTACTATTCATTCACAGTATAACATCTTCAGAAACTGAATCAAATAGTGAAATAAAGAATGCATTACACCATGACTTGCTTTAGTTGCCTTCATTATAATGGCTGATACACTTCATTATTGCTTATAAAATGGTTGATGAAACAGTTTTTATTTTGTTTTATTTTTTTGACATAAATTTATGTTTGGACTTTCTAAGTGATAAATGGTGAACTTTAGAATACTTATGATTATAATGGATTTTGATTTTGGTTTTAATTTCATCTCTATAAAATTGTTGTGCTTCGATTTTAATTTCATCATTGATGGGTCTAAAATTATATAATGGAACAAACATTTTTCAGTTGAAGTACAACAGTTATGAACAATATCACTATTTTTGGTCAAGTAAATTTTTTTTTTCCCTCCATATAAATTTTAGTATCTCTCTTATAATGTAAGGCCTATTTATTTATTTATTGATTTATAATGTAAGGCCTATTTTCTTCTAATAAATGCTTTTTCTCTCATACTTTATACGTGGATGGAGACTTACACTGAACCGTAATATCAAGAAAGAAATACTTTTTTTCCTTATTTATGTGTATAAAGTTTACTTATCACTCTAAAGTTTTTGTATATATCAATTCAATTTCTTCAAGAAAGAAATGTTAATATTGTTGTCTGCGATGAGCGTGACCTTAATACTATTCGCTTTCGTGAGGTAAGCTTAAAAGTAACTTATTTTCGCATGAATTTTCCTCTCATTTTATAAATAATTTATAAATATATTCTACTTATTTTTTTATAGGCAAATGCAAAAGGAAAAACACAAAAGCAATATCAAAGGAGACAAAAAATGTTATCTCTTCTGGCAAAGGAAGGGAACATGCATATCCCGTGGTATGGTTTCTCAACATTTTAAAAAGTTTGTTTTTCGAATATTTATTCATTTTTTTAATATAAATTTTTTAAAGAATTGCATAGTGTCTGTACTCTTTTTTATGCACATTTTTAAAAAGTTTCTTTTTCCAATATTTATTCAATTCTTTTGACTGATTGTGAAATATTTTTTTAAACCATGTTAAAGTAAGCTTTTTTACAAAATGCATATGAACACCAATTTGAACCCATGTTGCATTTAAGAGAAGAAAACGAAAAATGAAAAGGAAATTATAGAATATAATTTTTTAAATTTTATTTTCCTTATAAGAAGTTCTTAAGGAAAGAAGAAAAAGACAACAATAAAATTTAATATAACCATCAAGCAGAGGGAAGAGGAACGTATAAAACAGTACATGCTAATATTCACATTTTGCGTACCCAAAGATCTACTACCCACTAACCTCTAGGCATACACTTGGGTTTTTGGATTTAGAAACTTTGCAGGGGTAGTAGAGGTCAACAAAATTTCACTCACTGATTAATCTAGATATGGGTTATGAATCACATCGTGCCTTCAGGCACAGGCATAAGCTATAGATCTTTCCAAACAAAAAGTATGAGAGATGCATTTGGTATTAATCTAGATATGGATTAATCTATATAATAAGACACAATAGTTTTTGAAAATGTATAAAATGTATGAGAGATACATTTGGTATTAACAGTACAGATCTTTCCAAACAAAAATAAATGGCTGAGATCAATTTTTTTCCCACCCGTCTCTCTGTCTCCCCTCTTTCATCTCTGCCCAAATCCATCCTCTTTCAGACGCTCTTCTCTCTCTACCTCTCTTCTCTGCCTCTCCTCTCCATCTCTCGACTACCGACCACCTCTCATCGCCTCTTGCTGTCCTTTCTTCTCTCAACTACCGACTCTCTTTTCTCACCCTCCTCTTTTGCCATTTTGGCGAAGGAATTTAAAAAAAAAAGAAGGAGAGAAAGAGAAGGACATCGTCGTCCTGCCTAGTCGACGCCGACACTGACGCCGACGCCCTGTCCCGTTGTCGCTGACAACGAAGCTGTTCTTCATAAGGTAAAAAGGCCCAATAATAGATTTGAAATAAATAGATGTGCCAGAGAAGATGTCGCAGGAAAGTTAGAAGAAACAGCATATGTTGTTAACTGCTAAATTACAGAGAAAAGGTTGAGAAGCATTTGTAATAATGCAAAATTTATGAGAAATTTGATTCTATGTGGGAAAAATATGAAACTTAGAGGAAATGGGTTATATTGGCATTCTGTAATTATTAGGAGTAATTTTAAACTTTATGACTTTAGAGATGTGAGTAAAAATTCAGGTAGTCCTCCAAAATTATAACTCATATACCCTTAGTTAGTTTCCTTTTATTTAATTTGTTCTTTATTACTTTCTAATTTTTTTCTTGATACATTAAATTCATTTATAGAGTTCCAAAATACATTACTTTTTGAGTTAAAAGTAAGTATAATATACTTCTCTTCCAGGTTTAAAGCTAAGTGATTAGATAAGACTGACGCTTTGCTTAAAATACCTATAGAATGTAATCTAAATGTAGACTAAGACTAAGATTAGGTTAATTTTCAAGCATGTTATTCCAAGTTTGGTCTTACAATGCTCAATTTGGGTCTAAAGTGCTTCTCTAATAGTTATATCTAATACTTGAGATTGCATAAAACTTTCTTCATAAGGTAACAACATAGATTTGAAATAAAAAGCCCCAATTTAGATTCAGTTTAAATAGGTTTCATTTTTTAAATGGGTGTTTATTTCAGTTTGATTTTTGACATGGTTTTGATTTATGAAATGTTTGATTCTTTAATGGGAAATGGGTGCCAATTCATGAAATGGGTCCGAAATACTTTTGAGTTTCCTAAATACTGATTCTTTTTGTGTTTTTTTATTCTTTTGTTCATTTTTCTTTATTTGGGAGTGGGGATTGGTAAGCTGTGATAAAAAATAAATATAGTTCCAGCATTGCCTATTACTTTTTTGAGACCTTGTAAACAATTGTCCCCTTACTGTATGTTGTTCATTTGTTGTTTTATCTATTTAATTTTATTGCATCAGTTTAGTCTTATAGTTTATTTAGTTTAAATCAAAATTTTGTTTTTGTTGTGGCAGGGGGTAGGCTGCTGCCCATGAGCTAACCAAATGGATTCAAAAGGGGGTTGATTTGATATTTTGCTTATGGTCATATATTGCTTAACAAATATTCCAAATTTATTTAAGGTTGGAAGCAAAATGAATCTGAATGGGTGTAGGTGAAGATTGAAGAAGATGATGGAGTGTTACATACACAAAACTAATGAGACTAAACTGATATAATAAATGGGTTTAGAGTTCCAAGAAGAAAGAGTTGAAAAAAATAAAACCCAAGAAAAATATGGATTGATTTTTGTAAATTAATGTTTTTATGAGTCATTAATTTGTATCTGTGTTGACAATGTGTTGTGTTTGTTGGTAGTGTTTGCATTGGGTAACCTATTATTATTGTGCAACAATGTTTGTATTTAGTTTGAATTGGATGGTCTATGAAAAACCTTTTATTAGTGTGACAATGCGTGTATTTGTTTTGAATTGGGTAGTCTCTTTTAATTTTCATATCTTTTTTGTATTTTACAGGTGGATGAAGACTAGAAGAAAATTGTAATATCGGCTCCCTTTTTACAGGTCTACATTATTTTAAGTTTTTTTCTTATCGCTCTAAAGATTTTGTATTTATTGTTGTGGGAGTTAAAATATTGCTAGAGATGTCTAAACTAAACGTGCACTTTGTGCATACTTTGTCTAAAATATTGAAAGAGTGGCAATCTCGAGTGAGCAACAAATTGTGCATACTTTGTTCAATTTGTTTGAAAAGATATGATAATTTCTGAAAGTACATTTCTCTTTCATCTTTATCCTAAATAGCATTCTAAGTGGCACAGTTGTCTTAGTAGTTTAAATGAATTTTAATGTGTACTATTTGGGTGTTGTTTTTATACATTTTTGAAGGGTGACACTTTTGCTAAGTAAATTTTAAATTTTCTACTTTTTTCCAAGAAAATATGTGATGTTCCTAAATACTTCTATCTAGACTTTATGTTCTTAAGTAATTTTTTGAAATATGTCATGTTCTTAAAGTAATTTTGCTTTTTTAATCTTCTTCCTTATTCATGCTAAATACTCAACCACTGTTGGTTGGATATGCTCATTTTCTTTGGAAAAATTCACATTGATTGAAGTTTGTAATTTTTTATTTACCAGTGTTAGCATTTCCAAATTGAGGCATGAGTTATAGTTATAAAGGTAAATTCATTATTTAATTATTAAGCTTCGTTGGAGGGTTTATTTAATATGATTTGAATTAGGACCATAAAATGATTGCTGCTATCCTGTAGCTATATTTAATTTTACAGTTTAGATTGATGGCAGTTAATTTGTGTATTGCATCTATTCTATATGTGGATTGGTGGATTTAGTGTTAATATATTAAAAATTCACACCAAAATGGCTATTTGATTTTTGTACAAGTGTAACATTTGAATATGTATTCTGTAATTTTATTGGAATTCATTGTGTGATTTGACTTAGATTATCATTGTGGGTGTTCTTTGTTATCTTGCTGCCATATTTGAAAGTGGAGTTTGGTTTCACATTCTGCTTATGGGTGGATTTGAATAGTTTGAGCTATTTGATTGTTTTATTTATTTATTTATTTATTTTGCAGCTGCTCTTCTCAGGGAAGAGGTTGCAGTCCACCTGATGAATTTAGATTCAGTTTTGGAACTAAAATTTGACAATATTATATGTTATGTTATGTGATGTTGTGTGTGTGTGTATCTTTGCCAAGAATCTGTTATGTTATGTGATGTGTGTGAGTGTGTCTTTGAAAGTATGTGATGGTTTCGATGGCTTCTATTGGGAATCAATTTTTTTTTTTTTTTTGGGTGTGGCAATGGGTTGGCTGCATCCAATGAGCAAATTTAATGGATTCAAAAGGTTGGTTTCATATTTTACTTATGGGTGAATTTCAATAGTTTGAGTTATTTGATTGTTTTATTTATTTATTTATTTATTTTGCAGCTGTTATTCTTAGCATTTCAGTGCACCATTTTATCCCATTAAAGGTATCCTAATTCTTTAATAGGATTCTTGGCTTCCATTGGGAATTAAATTGTTCAATCTGTGTTTAGTTTACGATTTTTTTTAAAATTTAATATTGTTATTTGTAAGTTACTGAAATAAATTTACTCATTTCTAATATTGTTAAATTTACTCATTTCTTATAGCAGGTTTGTTTATGTAGTGTTGAATAAAAATTTTTTCCTTCAATTTCTTTATGGATAACTGAAAGAGGAGTGCAGAGAAGTTGGGCATAATTGTTTGTGTTTCTCTATGGTTTTGATTTCATTTATATGAATATGAAATAGGTTACTATAAGATGACATAAGTCTTTTTCAATGAAATGAGTTTCTATGAATGGGTGACTTCTATTTGTTTTTCTGCTCTAAGATGAGATAGGTCTTTTTTTATGAATGGATCTTTCATGTTCAAAAATTGTCACTCATTATGGAAGGTTGAAACAGTGATTGTGCTTAATTGCTATTTACTACCTTCAGCTTGGTTTGCTTCTTCATATGTTCATAGAAATGATTTTTCATGCTTTTTGGCACTCACATTTGTGGATTGAAATGTCCCATTTGTTTGGTTACTAATTGATAGTTGTAAAGAGCATGCATTTGTCTATTCTCTCTCAAATTGGCCCCTCTATAAAAACATGTATATTCAAATTGGTGAATCAAACAGTGGGAGTTGGATCTTATTTTTAATAACAAACAATGGGCAATTTTTAAGGGGGTTGATTTTGGATAATGGAGCTTGCTTGCTTATATTTTCTATTCTTCATTTTGTTTCAGGTACATATGCCTTGGCTTGAAGGAGTGTTTGATTAGCTCATAAAAAGTTGTTGTGACTTTGTTTGCCGCAATGGTTGATTAGGTAATTGGTCTGCCTTCCATTGATGGATTTGTCAATAATTTGTTGCTTATCTATTGTTCAACTTGGCTTCATTTTACATGTTGTGAAAATTAAGAATCTTAAATTTTTATTAGATAGGCTTCATTTACATGTAGGCTATCTTCTGGATTATTAGCTAGGTTCAGAACCAAGAAGAGCGAGTACTTGATTTTTTTATGGTGATAATTTGGGTCTTCTATTTTAATTTTTGAATTTCATACAATTTTGATGATAATCATTATGATAATTTTTACTATAATTTTGAAAATTAGCATTGTTTAGAATGCCTTTATGTTTGATTTTGCTTTGTTTTGATTAGACTTGAAAAAATCAGGTTATACAATGAATGAAAATGTTGGTGGGTCTATTAGTGAATGTTTTAAGAAATAGAGAGCAATGGCACAGCGGCCCATTAAAGAAGTGAGCCTTTTTATTTTCTTCACAATTTTATATATTTGTTTGGGGAACTAGAAGTTTATTTATTGAGTTTCTTTTCATTGTAATTTTTGGGGGTTGAAGAGAAATTTAGATCTGGTTGATTCAATAGAATAACTTTGCCTATTACTTTTTCCACATCCTATAACTCTACTAGTGCTTATAATCAATTAAAATTTTCATTTTAAAATTTAAACACTATAGACACAATTGTATATTCATTTTAAAATAGATGTGACAAACAAATATGATTATAATAAATTAAAATTTTAATTGAATGGGTTAGAGTCAATTTTTTTTTCTTATTCCCTTTACCCCTGTGACTCTTAACTCAATATATTTTAGTTTTGTTGGGTGAAAATCATCTGTTATTTTGTATAAGAGCTGAGCCTGTTCTTTCCTTTCTTTTTTTTCTTTCTTTCTTTCTTCTTCTTCTCCTCTCATTTTTTATTTTACTTTCAGAGTGAGGATTGTAAGTTGTGATAAAAAAAAAAGGGATAAATTACAAACACACCCCTTGAGGTTTACTTAAATTACAAATTACCCCCTGTGGTTCTAGAAATTATATTATGTCGCCTAAGGTTTCTAATTTCATAGCAATAGGTCCTTTTATTAGTAAATTATCAAGTTAATTAACAGTTTTTAATAATGTTAAAATTTTATTTAAGATAATAATTCAAATAATTTTATTATTGTATAGGTGAACAGTTAGAAATTTCACTTTTTCAATTATTTTTGTTAAATAAAAAATTTTGACAGGGAGGTATTTGTAATTTTCCAAATCACAGGGGACAATTCGTATTTTAAGCAAACCTCAAGGGTGTATTTATAATTTACCCAAAAAAATTATACTTTTAGCTTTGCCAATTATTTTGTAAGACTCTATAAACAATGCTGAGATTGGCTCAATGAGGTCTTGAAAGAATTTGTAAAAGAAAAACAGTAAAGATGTCTAGATTAACAAAAGCCAGTTTTAAGCCAATTGGTTGTTTCTTTTTTTCTTCAAATATTTGATTTTGGAACTAAATTAATTCAATAGACCATCTATGTTATTAGTTAGTCATCCTGGAGTAATGAGTGATGGCATTAACTTACTTTATGTTTGAAGTAGTTTAAACATGCTTTATACTTTTAATTGGATGATTATGCATAATGGTACCTCATAAGTGAAGAAGAATGTGGTTTCACTTTCAACCCTTAATGTTGGTGAAGTGCCCTCTTAAATGTTGTGGGCAAATTCTTGGTGATTGATTTGGAGTATACATGTTATCAATCACCTAGAAAGTGAAAAGTATGTAATCCCTTTTTATTTTTCTTTCTTTTTTTAGTAAGCATGTCAATTGATTGGTTTGAGGCAAATGTGGTGTTGGGTATGAGGTGAGGAAAATGTGTGAATTTCATGTAATGATTTTTTGAAATGGTTTAGATTTTAGAAGCTTATCTTCATGTAATGATTTTTTAAAATGGGTTAGATTTAAATGTGTTTATGAATGGTTTTGATTCCAAAAATATTAAAATGATAAATGAACCAGCACAATTATTAAAATGGGTTTCTAAAATCAATTGTCATGTATTGATTTTCGGAAACTTATCTTTATTTTGTTTAATTTAGTTCCCCTATGTAACTATTTTGTTTATATCATTTGGAGTATTAATTATGTGTTTCTCATTCTCTTTTTAACTGTTCTGTTTCTCTGTTTAATTATGTTTAATTCAGTTTCATTCTCTCTCTTTCATTTTTCAGTTGTGGTAAGTATTTTTTATAAGTATTTGGTTGTAATCTTTGTTTAAAAAAATAGTACACTGAATTTTATTTAATGAACCTTGGGTTTAATTTTAGTTGCATTTGCCCATTAACATTGATTTCAAGTTTGATTCTTTTTTTGTTGTCTACTAATTGTTATACAT
Organism: Camellia granthamiana; assembly: GCA_036172215.1. NCBI lineage: Eukaryota > Viridiplantae > Streptophyta > Magnoliopsida > Ericales > Theaceae > Camellia > Camellia granthamiana. Next base: position 116,265,377 of record CM069909.1, on the reverse strand, counting down.
AATGCTTCAACTAGAAAATGAGTTATGCATTATCACAAGGATGGAAACTCAAAGGAGCATGATCATCCAAAAATGGATACTTCACACAAGGTAAGCTTTAATTGTTTAAAATTTTAATTTTGTTTGGTTTTACAGCCTTCAAAAATTCTTCTTCCTTATAACAATACTCTCTTAGTCTTAATAAAGAAAATTATTCGCTCCCCTTACAAAATTTGAGTTTAATTCTATTTGGAGGTTTGTATGATTTATCGGCATTCTCAATTAATCTATCTATACTATAATTTGCTTTTCTATTCATTTGTTTACTTTAGTAATGCATATATATGTCTATTCTCACTTCGCCACTGAATGACATAATTTAATTGACCATAATAGTTATGTTCAATTCTTCTTAATTCATAGCTATTGATTTTCCTATTTTTCATATGTATTTAGATGCAGTTTTTCATGTTATAGTTTCTTTTGATGCAATTATTCTTCATTACAATTTCTTTCGATTTCTCATATGCATTTTGATGTGATTTTTCACAGCTATTGGTTTTTTGAAGCGAATGATTTTGTTGCAGGTCATTGATCCATATTAGAAACATTGGGTTATGTTGTTTCTACAGGTGTGTCATTGGTTGGCTCTCTCATGTTAAATTATTTATTTATTTATTTTTGGGTTAGCTAGGGTGATTCTTTTGTATCAAAATGTTCACTGACCTTTATTTGAAGGAATTTAAACCTGATAAAGTGAAAGAGTTACCAGTTATGATACTAATTTAATAACATTCTTTTATTGAAAGTTATCCAATTCTAACTTGCTATAGTGTATAGATGTGTCATTTTGACATGGATAAAAATCTAAAATTTGTTATTTGGACTTTAAGTTTAGCAAATATTTCTAGATTCTTTGCATATGCTACATTGAAATATATAATTCATTTTTTGGACTTTCATTTTGAAATTTGCTATTTGAAATTTATAAATGCTTTCGCTAATTCAATATGTAGAAACAATTTCAATTTCTTATATGTGAAGTTTTAAGTCGGAGTGACATTACCATTTTGAATTGATTTATTATCATTGAGTTTCATAGCACATGATACCAAAAAAATTGTTGGCAGTGCCTTCAGGCACGGGTCATCCCTAGTATATAAATAAAAAATAAAAAGAGATTCAATTTGCCTTTATCTAATATATGATGTAGGAGATTTTCTGGAGATTAGCAAATTAAACATTAATTAGAGGAGATTTGGCAATTGTCCTGGAGATATAGTATTAAGCCACTTGTGCCATCTAAACAAACAGGAGAGGTGAGTCATCAACATGGGGTCATCATAATGGGATGAATCAGCACTAAGCAACGTGTATATAAGAAATGGAGGGGGCTGTGAAATAGTAAAGGATCAAACGGAAAGAAAAAAAAAGAGAAGGAGAGACGCGTAAGTTACTGAAAGTAGGAACCTATAGTAGGAAGTGAAAGTAAGGCTAAGGGTTAATATGAAGGTAAGTTATATTATACCTTGAGTCACCATAATATATTTTACGTATATTTTGACTTACCATAATTTATTTTATACAAGTTTTGTTTTATAAATTATATTAATATTTCAATTCCGTAGGTTATTTTCTGAACTCTATTTGTTTAAAATGAAACCCATTGATATATTTGTTTAAATTTTAGAAAGTATTTGACAATGACCTTATAAACAAATATGTTTTGTAAGTACTACCACGGGAGTCCCATGCCTTGGGGGACTTAAATAACCATTGGTCTCTGTTTGGCCACTTTGTAGTCCTCTATTTATCATCAATCCATTGACCTCTGTTCTGATTGTCACTTCTGTGACCTCTGTTCTGTTTTGTTCTGTACCGTGGTTGTGGTTATTTATTTACATAATTTCTGTATTTCAATTTCTGCCACTTAAATGATTTATTTACCAAATTGAGTTATGTAAATGTTTTGGTCTAACTAACTATCCACGGTTATTTTGTATTCCCTATACTCTTGGCATAATATTTTTCACTCTGCTGTGTGCTTATAGTTGTTACCCTTTCAGGTGACAAGATGTAGGGGGAACTCATAACCTCACGTAATGGAACCCCGCACGAGGATTGATGTTGAACCACTATTTTGTCTTTCTTTTCTTTTTCTTTTTTTTTTTTAATATATTTTTGCTCCTTTTTGTTTCTACTTGGGGCCGGTCACTGAATAATAAAATAATAAAAGCCCTCTATATGTACTTTTTCTCTTATTAAAATAGTAAAATGGAGTAATTTCCTATTTAATTATTTTTATTTCCGCTTGCGCAGTTTAATTTGCTACGAATAGAATAAGTTAATAAGTTGCGATTCCAACCATAAGCCCCTGGGATTGGGTCGTGACAAAGGTGGTATCAGAGCAATGATTAAAAAAAAAATGTTATTTTAATTTGATCGGAAAGTTCAAAAAGTTATAAATAAAACTATATAGCTAGATAAACATAATAAAATAAAATAAATAATAAATATTTACCTGCAATGTTAATCATTTTGTGTAAAATCTCACGTTTATTCTGGTGATGTAGGAATGTCAGAGATTAACCTTGATAATGCATTGTGGGATCAGCTCGGGGCCATTAATTTAGATGAGATTTTAGCAGAACACCACGCCCCCACCTCACCTGAGGGTTTGGGAGATTCAGAGGATATAATCAGATGACTGCATCCAGGCCTTGCCCAATTGATGGGTCGGTCAATCTATATATAGGCTGATCCTATCGATGTCTCAGATTTACTATGGAGGCAGAGCCATGCTTATACGAGCGGACGTTTTCTTGGACCCATTCATGTCCTCGGCGTTGCCCGGGACATGACCGCCCGCACTATATCATCGGCGCTCTACCCCCAGATTTTGTAGCCAGAAGGGGGAACGTGTACCTCGAGGACTATATTTTCACCACTGTCCCTAACCCGCTGGAGATCATTAATATTCAAAATGTTGACTTTAATAATGACTTGTCATATGTCGAGACACCCGGCTGGATTGTCGATCGAGCATTTTTGGGATATATACAGTCTGTCCCCATTTTCACAATCCAGGCAGCGTGGATGTGTTTTGGTGTAGTCCAGTTAGGATGGGAATTTGAGCTTTTTATGCAACACTATTTCCCATGGTTGTTTGGCCCATTTGACCCACCACTCTAGATTTGGTAAAAGAAAACCTTTTTGTATGTTGACCATGATGTGTTGCAATCCCTTTTTGTTGTCTTTTTTTGTTTTTGGTTACCACAGGAATGAGACACTAACATATTTTGACTTTTGAAACAAAGATGGAATGTTAATTGTAAAAATAGTAAAGTTAGCATTTTATATAGATATAGATTGCGCTACACATGCTTACATATATGCTGCGTTGTGAATGTAATGCCTCGTTTATTACTTTGTAGAATGGCTAATAATGGTAACGGAAGCGAGTCATCAGTCAGTGGCACTGAATCAATGGAAAGAATAATGGAAAGAGCGGTTACTAGCTTTTTGCAATCCTTGCAGACTAACATCAACAATGGGATGCTGGAACGACGAGAAGAGCCAGTTACCATAAAACAGTTCCAGGATCTGAAACCCACCACATTTACCGACGGCCCAGACCCAATGGTAGCAGACACTTGGGTTAAAGACATGGAAAAGATTTTTCGCGTCCTACCTTGCACCGAAAGACAGAAGGTAACTTTCGCCACTTTCACTTTCAAAGACAATGCGCAGGAATGGTGGCTTCTCACTCTGAAAAAAGAAGAAATTACGACTTGGGCAAGATTCTTGGAAGTATTTTACGAAAAATACTTCCCAGATTCATTGCGGGAACAAAAAGCATCAGAATTCATACATCTAAAGTAAGGAATCATGGCAATGGCCAAATACGAGAGCAAGTTCACTCAACTTGCTCGGTTTGCAACATACGTCATCCCCACCGAAACTCGAAAAGCAAGAAAATTCGAAGCAGGATTGGATGCTGAAATTAAAGATAGGCTCAAGATCTTGAAACTGCCAACCTATGCAGAAGTGGTAGACCGGACGTACATTGCAGAAAAGGGGATTAAAGCCTCGCGTTCCAAGGAACCAAGCCACAAGAAGTGATTCTGGAAAAGAGACAATAGAAGACCCGGTGTTGCGCCTCCTAAAAAGGTGAATACGAGCACAACCAGTTCAAGTCATCAAGGTCCTACCAACCCCCTATGTGGCACTATTCCAATTTGTCCTACTTGTGGAAAGGCTCATTGGGGACAATGCCATCGAGACATGGGGGGATGCTTTAAATGCGGTCAAGTTGGCCACCTGCTGAGGGATTGTCTAAAGATGACCAATTCTATAGCCAGCCCCTCTGGCCCAGTCAGAAAACCCACAGGACCTGGAGGAGAGAGAAAGGACCAAAAACGCCAAGGACGGGCTTTCGCCTTGGTACCTGGAAAGCCAGAAGTTATCGAAAACGTTGTGTCAGGTACACTTTCTGTCTGTGGTCATTTAGTTCATGTCTTCATTGACTCTGGGTCAACTCATTCTTTTGTTGCACCACACTTTGCTGCTAAGTTGGCATCAATACTTGAGCCCTTAGGATATATATTATCTGTGTCTTTTCCTTTTGGTAATTCTGCCTGTAGTACTGAGGTGTACAGATCATGTACTATATCCTTAGAAGGCAAAACCCTATATGTAGACTTGATTCCCCTCCGCATTGGGAACTTTGATGTGATCTTAGGTATGTATTGGCTTGCTGCCAACCACGCCTCTATTGATTATAAAAGCCAAAAAGGTCTCCCTCAGGTTACCAAACCAACCCGAGCTTGTCTTTGATGGGACTGGAGTTTCCAACCCTCTCGGTATTATATCCTCCATGACAGCCCAACGACTTCTAAGAAAGGGTTGTGGCAGTTATATTTGTTATGTGATCGATACACAAAAAGAGGCCCCCACCGTTGATGTGATCCCCGTAGTACGAGAATTTTCGAATGTTTTTCTTGAAGATCTACCTGGTATTTCGGTTGATCGGGATATTGAATTCACCATTGAAACCCAAACTGGCACACAACCAATATCAAAAGCTCCTTATCACATGTCGATGACAAAATTGAAATAACTGAAGACTCAACTCCAGGAACTCCTGGACAAAGGTTTCATTCGACCTAGTACCTCACCTTGGGGAGCTCCAGTATTGTTCGTAAAGAAAAAGGATGGCATGATGAGATTATGCATCCATTACCGGGAGCTGAACAAGGTCACCATCAAGACTCGGTACCCTCTGCCACGAATCGATGACTTGTTCGATCAACTTCAAGGCACCCAAGTATTCTCCAAAATCGACTTGCGTTCTGGCTACCATCAACTAAAAGTCAAAACGGAAAGCATCGAAAAGACTGCTTTCAAAACCCGTTACGGACACTACGAGTTTCTTGTCATGCCTTCTGGCGTCACAAATGCCCCAGCAGCCTTCATGGACCTCATGAACCGAGTGTTCAAACCCTATCTTGATGAGTTCGTCATCGTCTTCATTGACAACATCCTCATATACTCCAAGTCACCAGAGGCCCATAAGCAGCACTTGCGAACACTTCTACAAACACTACGTGATCACAAACTTTATGCCAAGTTGAAGAAATGCGAATTTTGGATCACTAGTGTACACTTTCTTGGTCACGTCATTAACAAAGATGGCATCTTAGTTGACCTCCAAAAAGTCGCAGCAATCATGGATTGGCCACGACCTACTAATGTGTTAGAAATTCGAAGTTTCTTGGGTCTAGCTGGCTATTATTGACGCTTCGTGAAAGATTTCTCAAAGATAGCATCACCCTTGACCCAGCTAACTCAGAAGAATACACCCTTCGAATGGATTGATAAACAGGAGCGTTGCTTCCAAGAATTAAAAAGTCGACTTGTGTCAGCTCCTATATTAGTACTCCCTATAGGAGCAGATGGGTTCGCAATTTATAGTGACGCCTCATACAATGGTTTGGGTTGCGTTCAAAACGGAAAAGTCATTACTTATGCTTCGCGACAATTAAAGACTCATGAGAAGAACTACCCGACTCATGATTTGGAATTGGATGCGGTAATCTTTGCCCTCAAAATCTGGTGTCATTATCTCTACAGTGCAACCTGCGAGGTTTACACTGATCACAAGAGTCTTAAATATCTATTCACACAGAAGGAACTGAATATGAGGCAACGACGGTGGCTAGAATTTATGAAAGACTATGATATAGAGATCCATCACCATCCGGGCAAAGCTAATATGGTGGCAGATGCACTAAGCCGAAAGACGACTAGAGGTTTGACATGTACTCTCATTTCCCATAAGATCAATGGGCTGCTCGCCAACATAACCGTGAAACCTACCTTGATTAAAGAAATTAGAGCATGCCAATGTGAAGATAAACTTTTGAAGAAAAAGTACGATGAGCAAAGGAGTACGCCTCATCCTGATTTCACTATAAACAATGGGATACTAAAATTTCGAAATCGAATTTACGTACCCGACATTCCGGAACTCAAGAAGAAGATATTGGTGGAAGCTCATAGCTCAAGATTTGCGGTCCACCCTGGCAACACCAAGATGTACCATGATCTAAATGAGCACTATTGGTGGACAGAAATGAAAAGAGACATAGCAAGCCATATCTCTAAATGTCTGCATTGTCAGCGTGTTAAAGCAGAATATCAGAAACCTACAGGACTGCTGCAACCACTCCCCATTCTTGAATGAAAATGGGAATACATCACTATGGACTTCATGGTTGGGCTACCACAATCATTTTCAAAGAATGATGCAATATGGGTGATAGTAGACCGATTGACAAAGTAGGCGCATTTTCTACCAATCAAAATCATGTACTCCCTTAATAAGTTTGCCACTTTATACATCAAGGAAATTATTCGTTTGCATGGTATCACAGTTTCAATTGTGTCTGATTGAGACCCCCGCTTCGTGTCTCACTTCTGGAACAAATTGCAAGAAGCTTTGGAAACCACACTGAAGTTTAGCACTATTTATCACCCACAAACGGATGGGCAATCCGAAAGAACAATCTAGACGTTGGAGGACATGTTACGTGTATGCATGTTAGACCTCAAAGGTAACTGGGATGAGCACCTACCTCTAGTGGAATTCGCCTATAACAACAGCTACCAAGCAAGCATTAGAATGGCACCGTACGAAGCTCTGTATGGAAGGAGATGTCGATCACCTTTGTGCTGAACGGAAGTTGGGGACAGGAAATTGTTAGGCCCTGAGATCGTGCAAGTCACAAGTGAAAAAATCTAACTCATCCAACAGCAAATTCGCACTGCTTAGAGCCGCCATAAAAGTTATGCAGATACACGGAGACGGGACTTGGAATTTCAAATAGGGGATCATGTGTTCCTCAAGATCTCACCAATAAGAGGATTTATCCGATTTGGAAAGCGAGAAAAGCTAAACCCACGTTACATCGGGCCATTCGAGATACTGGAAAGGATTGGTCTTGTAGTCTATCGCCTTGCACTACCACCTGAACTATCCAACGTCCACAATGTGTTTCATGTTTCAATGCTCCGACGGTACCTCCGAGATCCAGAATATGTCGTCGACTATGAGAACCTGGAAGTTCAAGAGGATCTCTCTTATGAAAAGCAACCAGTGCAGATTCTCGATCGTCGTGATCAAGTTCTCCGAAATAAAATCATGCCGTTGGTAAAAGTTTTATGAAGAAATCATCAAATCGAAGAATCGACGTGGGAAACTGAAAGTCAAATGCGAGCCAAGTACCCACACCTTTTCGAAAGTTAAGGTACGTCAAGTTGGGGGACAAACTTCCTTTTAAGAGGGAAGAAATGTGACACCCTAATTGTTTAATTAAATACCACATAAATATTTATAGTTATATATAATTATGGTTGTATGTAGTAATATATTATTTAATAAATAAATAATAATGACAATAATAATAAAATAAATATATAGAATAAGAATAATAATATGTAATAGTAAAACAAAATAATTAATATTATGATGGTATGCTACAAAGTATAATTTAATTTATTAATTAGAGTCAATGTAAAATTAAGGCAAAATAATCATATATATATATAAATAAAAAATAAAAAGAGATTCAATTTGCCTTTATCTAATATATGATGTAGAAGATTTTCTGGGGATTAACAAATCAAACATTAATTAGAGGAGATTTGGCAATTGTCCTGGAGATATAGTATTAAGCCACCTGTGCCATCTAAACAAAGAGGAGAGGTGAGTCATCAACATGGGGTCATCATAATGGGATGAATCAGCACTAAGCAACGTGTATATAAGAAAAGAAGGGGGCTGTGAAATAGTAAAGGATCAAACGGAAAGAAAAAAAAAAAAGAGGGAGAGGCACGTAAGTTACTGAAAGTAGGAACTTATAGTAGGAAGTGAAAGTAAGGCTAAGGGTCAATATTAAGGTGAGTTATATTATACCTTGAGTCACCATAGTATATTTTGACTTATCATAATTTATTTTATACAAGTTATGTTTTATAAATTATATTAATATTTCAATTACGTGAGTTATTTTCTGAACTCTATTTGTTTAAAATGAAACCCATGGATATATTTGTTTAAATTTTAGAAAGTATTTGACAATGACCTTATAAACAAATATATTTTGTAAGTACCACCACGGGAGTCCCACGCCTTGGGGGACTTAAATAACCATTGGTCTCTGTTTGGCCACTTTGTAGTCCTCTGTTTGTCATGGATCCATTGACTTCTGTTCTGATTGTCACTTCTGTAACCTCTGTTCTGTTCTGTACCGTGGTTATGGTTATTTATTTACATAATTTTTGTATTTCAGTTTCTGCCACTTAAATGATTTATTTATCAAATTGAGTTATGTAAATGTTTTGGCCTAACTAACTATCCATAGTTATTTTGTATTTCTTATACTCTTGGCATAATATTTCTCACTCTACTGTTTGCTTATAGTTGTTACCCTTTCAGTGACAAAATGTAGGGGGAACCCATAACCTCACGTAATGGAACCTGCATGAGGATTGATGTTGAACCACTATTTTGTCTTTTATATATATATATATATTTTTGCTCCCTTTTGTTTCTACTCGAGGCCGGTCACTGAATAATAAAATAATAAAAACCCTTTAAATGTATTTTCTCTTATTAAAATAGTAAAATGGAGTAATTTCCTGTTTAATTATTTTTATTTCCGCTTGCGCAGTTTAATTTGCTACGAATAGAATAACTTAGTAAGTTGCAATTCCAACCCTATGCCCTTGTGGTTGGGTCGTGACACTATGTCTTCCATTGATTCATAGTGAATTTGGGCTCTCCTCTTAATTTTGTGGAGTTCCCAAACTACTACAAAGATATATGGTGCTTCATTTATCTCTTCTTGGAGCATTTTGAGTATTTCCTTTGTTTGCCGTGATAGTGATTTGTGATATCAGTGATCCATTGTTCATCTTCTTCTTCATTATCACTTTCATATTCAGTATCAATTATAGTGTTATTTTCACTGCTAATTTCATCTTCAAAATAGTTGGTATTCTTCGATCGATATCTTTGATGAAGATTTATTGGTAATATGGGTACTTATTGTTTTGTATCCTATTATTTCTTGTACATAAGATTCTTGTACACTTGATTCATCCATGATAGCTTTATCTTTGTTTTTTGTTCTTTCGAGGTTGAGAAGTTCAATTTGTGTTAATAAATTTGGTTCTATAATTTTAGTAGGATTAAAACTAAATTTACATTTTTGAGATGCATATATTTAGCAATGGATTTCATGCATTTTAAGAGTAATATATGATTGATCTTGAAGAAAATGTCGGGAAAGCAAGAATGGAGGGATGTATCATTACCCGATAGAAATAAATATTGGGAGCTCTATAGAGACCCTTAATTAGGTGGCACTCCACATTCTCATCCACATCATCTTTCCAGTCACAAAACAATCCCACTAGTATCTCCATCAGTTTGGTTTTATTCAACATGTGACTCGTTTTTCTTCGTTCATCATGTGATACACTTTGTTATGTTTCTTTGGATGTATCTGTCATGTAAGCTTTCTTTTGGTTTCATCACAACTTCAACAGACAAAGAGAAGAAACCCATATTATTTTGCTGGAACTGCAACAAACCATGCCATAATGTTGAAAACTGTTAGTGGAATGATTCAAAAAATGATTAAGCTAACAAAGTGTATACAATTGAAGCCGTGACAGCCAAGAGAAGAAATCCAAATTTTAAACCAAATTTAGGGTCTCACAATGTCTTACAAGTGAAAATTAATTTTTTTTAAAAATTATACTAAAGATTTAGGGTTACTTTGTAATGTAAGAAACTTGAGATCAATGAAAAGATGAGTGGGATTGTTTGATGAATGGAAAGATGAGGTGGATGAGAGGGTGGAGTGCCACTCAATTAGGAATCTGCTTAAAGCTGCTAAATTAGAGCTCCCAATCTTTATTCTATAGTTTTCAAGATGCTAAAAGTGATCATGAATGTCAGGGATAGATTTCGTCGTCTCAAATATAAGCGATAATTCAATATATCCATAAGTAAATAAATATTAAAGGTTTGTTTAATTTTTTTTTAAATTATGAAAAGTAATATTCTAAAGCTATTAGTTCATAAAATAAATAATTAAACATGATTATTTACAAATTAGATAACTAGTAATTTACCAAACAATGGAATTCAGAATAGGCATTCAATTCAATTCATTTCACTTTTATTGTGCTCCCACTCTCATTTTATTCATGGCTTGTTCCTTTCATGGATATCGAGCATAGCCCTACTTCCTATATAATAAACTATTGTAATGTGTGGTTGATACGCTTTATAATTTATTGTTTTTCTTGTCTACTCATAAATCTCATATTAGAAAATATTACTCCATCTAGTTCTGAGTGTTTTTTTATAAACCATTTAGTTCTTTTTTTACATCACAACACAACATCATCATCATGAATCAGAGCTTTTAGACCCCATTTTTACAGAGCCAAAATGCCCCAAGAAATCCAATTTTACAGAGCTTGTTGGAATTGCTCTAACAACAAGGACAATGCCAATGTAGTTAAACTGTTACAAGAAACCCTATTCTAATCAAACCCATCAACTAAAATTAAAGAACGGAATTTGGTAAACCCATTACGAATTGCAATCTTCAATGAATAAAATAGAATTCAACTCAGAAAATAAAAAACCAAATCAAATCAAACGAGGTTGTTGTGTACGGACATACTCACCGTTCCAAACGAGTCGCCGGGTGAGAGAGAGAGAGAGAGAGAGAGGGGTCGATTTTGCAGAGAATCTGTGTTTGATGTTTGATGAATAATCCTAATGTTTAATAGTTGATTTTTGATGAATAATAATGTTTGATGTTTGATGAATAATGTTTGATGTTTGAAAAGAAGAGAAATCATAAAAAAACCTATAGTAAACTTCTTGAAAAATAGGACCTGTTAATCCAACAAAAAACCTTCGGGACTAAATGAGTTAACATTCCTAAATTTGAAATTTATTGGTGCTTTTCCCAAAATATAATTGGTACACACTTCCATTTTAATAACTTATTTTTTAAAATCAGTGGGAGAGAGTAACTAAAAATGATAAGTGAAAGTGATTGTCGACAGCTAAAAATAATTATTCACCAAAGAATTGGCAACGATGGTGGCTAGAGGACTTTGCTAGTGACGGTGGCATTTTGCCCCCTGCATGGCCTCCGTCCCCCCGTCCCCGCCTCCTCTCCCCGCCTCTGCTTCCCCTCTCTTTCTTCTTCTCCCGCCTCTGCGTCTTCTCCCGTCTTCTTCTCTGAAATTCTGATTAAAAAAAAAAAAAAAGACGAAACGACGTCGTTTCGTCGTTTCGGGGGAGCCCGATTTGAGGTCCCAATCGCTTCTCTTCTCAAATGTGATGGCTATTGAAATCGATAAAAGTGGTGACCAGATAGGTATAAAGGTGAATGAATAAAAGTTAATTTTCTAAATAAGTGAAACTAAATTTTTTAAACTGTTTATAATTTTTTGAAAATAAGCATAAACACCTAACAAATTTTTGTTTACAAGTTTTCAAAATTTTTGTTGCCACAAACACATTATTATAAACATAAGTATTACCATAAGTCCTAAGACTGTATTTAAATAATGAATTTCGATAAGAATTTGAAAAGGAAAAGAAAAAAAATGTGCAAGTAAATGTTGTTACTAATAAATTTGGAATAAATATAATTCTTTATAAGAATGGGTGCCATAAAAA
>CM069909.1:116178983-116252921 GCA_036172215.1 Camellia granthamiana | reverse complement strand
GGTGGCAACTCACAGTTCTCATCCACATCATCTTTCCAGTCACAAAACCAATCCCACTAGTATCTCATCAGTTTGGTTTTAATTCAACATGTGACTCGTTTTTCTTCGTTCCATCATGTGATACACTTTGTTATGTTTCTTTGGATGTATCTGTCATGTAAGCTTTCTTTTGGTTTCATCACAACTTCAACAGACAAAGAGAAGAAACCCATATTATTTCTGCTGGAACTGCAACAAACCATGCCATAATGTCTGAAAACCTGTTCAGTCGAAATGATTCAAAAAAATGATTAAGCTAACAAAGTGTATACCAATTGAAGCCGTGACAGCCAAGAAGAAGAAATCCAACATTTTAACACCCAAATTTAGGTCTCACAATGTCTTACAAGTGAAAATTAATTTTTTTTAAAAATCTATACTAAAGATTTAGGGTTACTCTTGTAATGTAAGAAACTTGAGATCAATGAAAAGATGAAGTGGGATTCGTTCTGATGAATCGAAAGATCGAGCGTGGATGAGAGCCGGTGGAGGTGCCACTCAATTAGGAATCTGCTTAAAGCTGCTAAATTAGAGCTCCCAATCTTTATTCTATAGTTCTTCAAGATGCCCTAAAAGCTCGATCCTGCAATGTCAGGGATAGATTTCGTCGTCTCAATATAAGCGATAATTCAATATATCCTAAGTAAATAAATATTAAGGTTTGTTTAATTTTTTTTTAAATATGAACAAGTTAATATTCTAAAGCTATTAGCTTCATAAAATAAATAATTAAACATGATTAATTACAATTAGATAACTAGTAATTTACCAAACAATGGAATTCAGAATAGGCATTCAATTCAATTCATTTCACTTTTATTGTGCTCCCACTCTCATTTTATTCATGGCTTGTTCCTTTCATGGATATCGAGCATAGCCCTACTTCCTATATAATAACACTATTGTAATGTGTGGTTGATACGCTTTATAATTTATTGTTTTTTCTTGTCTACTCATAAATCTCATATTAGAAAATATTACTCCATTAGTTCTGAGTGTTTTTTTATAAACCATTAGTTCTTTTTTTACATCACAACACCAACATCATCATCATGAATCAGAGCTTTTAGACCCCATTTTTACAGAGCCAAAATGCCCCAAGAAATCCAATTTTACAGAGCTTGTTGGAATTGCTCTAACAACAAGGACAATGCCAATGTAGTTAAACTGTTACAAAGAAACCCTATCTAATCAAACCCATACAACTAAAATTAAAGAACGGAATTTGTAAACCCATTACGAATTGCAATCTTCAATGAATAAATAGAATTCAACTCAGAAAATAAAAAACCAAATCAAATCAAACGAGGTTGTTGTGTACGGACATACCTCACCGTTCCAAAACGAGTCGCCGGGTGAGAGAGAGAGAGAGAGAGAGAGGGGTCGATTTCTGCAGAGAATCTGCTGTTTGATGTTTGATGAATAATCCTAATGTTTAATAGTTGATTTTTGACTGAATAATAATGTTTGATGTTTGATGAATAATGTTTGATGTTTGAAAAGAAGAGAAATCATAAAAAAACCTATAGTAAACTTCTTGAAAAATAGGACCTGTTAATCCAACAAAAACAACCTTCTGGGACTAAATGAGTTAACATTCCTAAATTTGAAATTTATTGGTGCTTTTCCCAAAATATAATTGGTACACACTTCCATTTTAATAACTTATTTTTTTAAAATCAGTGGAGAGAGTAACTAAAATGATAAGTGAAAGTGATTGTCGACAGCTAAAAATAATTATTCACCAAAGAATTGGCAACGATGGTGGCTAGAGACTTTGCTAGTGACGGTGGCATTTTGCCCCACTGCATGGCCTCCGTCCCCCCGTCCCCGCCTCCTCTCTCCCCGCCTCTGCTTCCCCTCTCTTTCTTCTTCTCCACGCCTCTGCGTCTTCTCCCCGTCTTCTTCTCTGAAATTCTGATTAAAAAAAAAAAAAAAGACGAAACGACGTCGTTTCGTCGTTTCGGGGGGAGCCCGATTTGAGGTCCCAATCGCTTCTCTTCTCAAATGTGATGGCTATTGAAATCGATAAAAGTGGTGACCAGATAGGTATAAAGGTGAATGAATAAAAGTTAATTTTCTAAATAAGTGAAACTAAATTTTTAAACTGTTTATAATTTTTTGAAAATAAGCATAACAAAACCTAACAAATATTTATGATTTACAAGTTTTCAAAAATTTTTGTTGCCACAAACACATTATTATAAACAATAAGTATTACCATAGAGTCCTAAGACTGTATTTAAATAATGAATTTCGATAAGAAATTTGAAAAGGAAAAGAAAAAAAATGTGCAAGTAAATGTTGTTACTAATAAATTTGGAATAAATATAATTCTTTATAAGAATGGGTGCCATAAAAAAAATAGAAAATAAAAATATTTTAAAAGGCCTAACCATAAGAGATGATCTTAGGTCGTTCGGGGCTTTGGAAGAACCGAAACCCCAAGAATCACCCTTAGGTGGGTAATACATAGCATGGCCATTCAAACCATCTGACAATAAGCCACAAATAAACAGAGATTCGAACCACAATCTACACACTGAGTACAATTTTCCGAGACATGTAAAGTTTGTCCTACCAACCTCGTGTCGCAAATAGCTGACTCTGAGGATAATTGAACTCAGAACTAGGGTCTCAGCAGTTAAATTACCGTCAAACTGTTAATCAGTGTCTTAAGACAACGAGTTTGACGCAGGACAGTAATGAAGGGTTAGGCCTAAAGCTAAGAAAACCAATATGAATGACCCAAAGCACAATATGGCCCCCACAGCACACCCCAAAGGAATATGGTTCTCAACAATCATAGACATTGTCCTTGCGTAACATGCATTTTCTCCTCAGCCAAACACCCTTGTAGGGTTGTTCTCAAAAACAAAAACAAAAAAAACAGAGACAGGTTAATAGTGGAGAGCTATCATAAAACAAGTACGACTTATATTGACAACTCACAAAGAGAATTAGATTTTGGTAGGACTTTCTGTATACAAGCATCGCAGCCGACACCAAATATGGTTGGGGAAAAAAGGCTTGAAAAATAATGTAATTAGCAAAAATATACGATCAAAAAACGTCGATCAGACTAAAAAACAGGCCTAGGGTTAGTTTTGACAGTATTCACCCAGCAAGAAATCCATCTCCTCCCTTAGGTATAGTGTAACAACACATAGTCAATCCGTGGGAATTTTGAGGCTACACAAATTCTCCTTGTTCTTGTGCTCTCATCTCATGCCATCCTGCATGATTCGATTACTTCAAGCACCGTTGTGTGAGTCTCCGGTTGGATCATGTTTAGTGCCAAATGAAATTCCTGACAGGAAAATCATCACATCACAGCTCACAAGCATCAATATGGATATATATATACATATAGCTTCAGCAATTAAATAATCGGCAATTAAAAAGCTCAACACCTCTCCAAGAACTCCCAGACTGATGATTAATTATGACATACATTTTTGCCAAGATTCATCTAGTTGGTTAAAACATAATGGTTACGAGTGCAATATAATGTGATCATTGATTTTTTAAAAGAACTTGCACCAAACACAAAACAGACTTGTGTCTCATCAATTTTTATTTATTTATTTATTTTTTTGGGGTTACTGTGTGTTCGAGGTGAACAGTGATTAAGAGAATGATTAGAGATGCAAAACTATGTTAATGGTCCAAAGGATCTAAAATGGCTAGAGAATGAGTAAAAATCTAAGAAAGTTGTAGAATGAGTAGTTGGGTGAGGGTGGAGCAAGTGGTTGAAGAAGAAAAGAATGATAGGGGACAAATGGGTAGCATCTCCCCAAGTCTCCAAAAATCATCTTCTTGGACCTTGGGAAATGAATCCTATTTATAGGTTTTTCCTTGGCACCAAAGGATACCAAGTAGCCAATAAAGTGAGAACATGTGTCCCCTGAGAATCACATGGAATATTCTGCCTTAGACCACCAGACTAAAAATGCCACGTGTCCCTCTGCATGTACTATGTACTATCTGTTTGGCACAGATGCCTCAGCAAGTGCACTTGCGACAGTAGTATTTGCCGCTGCAACTTGCCTCATCAGCTTGAACCTCAACAAGTGCACTTGTGGTAGTAGTGTTTGCCGTTGCACTTGCTTCTCAGTTCAGTTTAGCCAAGACATGCATTCTCAGGATTTCATAGCCTGCTATTAGCTATATTCATGTTCATCTCAGTGACGCCTCCACCCTTAGCTACCTAACCACAAACTCCCTAACTTCTCAGGGCAAAGGCCACAACTAAGCTACTATCAACCATGTTGTGCCTTAATACCAAGCTCAAGGGAGCTTTCTTGGTCCTCCTGTGCAACCAAGGCAGGTCCATGACTTAGGTAAATGGGAAGGGAGTCTCTTGCTCTCAGGCTACCCCTGCTCCCATCTTCGCGGGGTCGCCGGAGTATACTGGTATCTCTGGGCCTGCTATCAATTCCAACCAGTAAACCTTTGGACATGCTATCAACACCAATCTAGTGAGCTTCGGGGCCTGCTATCAGCGCCAAGCATTAGCCTCTTACTTGTGGAGAGGAAACTTCTCTCAAAAGCTGCTATCACCTTGGTGGAGTGTTCCCTCCGCAAGTTAGTTACGACGGTTGTAGTTACTGAGATGGCAACAGCCGACAAAGTACCTCCGCAACTTGACTTAAGACATTTTTCTTCATGGAACTTGTTCGACCCTTTGACTGGTCGGACCTATTCCGGCCTACTATTGACCCACTTCCCTTAGGCTTTAGCCAGACTCCTTTAATCATTCCCAGTTGCCTAATAGGGGCGACCTCCATACTTAGGTCCATACTTAATTTCGACCTTAATTTCTAACCCTCGACACTATGCCACTGATTTGAGATTTTCCCAATATTTTTTCATAAATCTAGATTATCAGATACATACCACAAATCTCTCCAACACAGGTACAAGAATTGTCAGTTTGTGATCTGGGAGGCAGTCGGCAATAGCATTACGTATGCTCTTGCTGCTAGAGGCAAAACAAGAGAAATTTTATTAAAAAAATACACACAGAAACCTTATTATCTCTGACAATAAAAATATTTAAGTGCACAAACCTCTCAGTTGAAAGGAATGCAAGAAGAAGGGCTGCATAAGCTTCTACAATCATTTTCTCGGCTTCTCTCTCTCCCTGCAGCACAACTGCCTCATCATCCTGCATAATGCGAGATAATTTGGATTCAAAACATCTTGTATAACCAAATTTTACAGATTTTTCATGGTGGAAAACCAACCCAATAGAGAATGCACACATCCAACAATAGAATTTCTTACCCTGAAAAATAATTGTATAGGCAAAGATCATTCACCAATAAGTATTTATGATGAAGGCTTCATTTTAAAGCAGAAACTTAGGAGATCGGGTATTGTGAGCTGAAAAACTAAGAATTCTTTAGAAAGTTATTTACACTTTCGTTGCCTCAGCCAAGCCACAATGTTGATCAAAGATTTGTGGCAAACTCAAAGATATACAAATGAGAAGAGTAGGATGTGGATTATCATCTCTTCATTTCTCTTCTAAACTTAAAATTTATTCGAACCTTTTTTCATATATTGCAAGGTGAACGACACCACAGCCATTCAATATAAAACTTATTGACCTCTCAGAGCAACCACATCTTTAACAACAGAAACCTACAAAAAATTCATGTGGCTGTTCAGAGTCTACATACTGCAGCATAGGTCCTTAGAACCATGGTTGTTTGATCTTATGATTAACGATTTGATTCATACGATACATGTTTTAACCAAAATGATTTGACTCGTGCTGTTAAATCTTAAATTGAGTGAATCGTACGATTCAACTGTGATTCATTGCACTTCTATTTTGTTTGGATAATGCATGAAACGATGTCTTTTTCGCAAAATAAAGATCAATTAATTATATTGATATACATGCTTTTTATACGTATATACATATATGCAACATAAATTATATTGATATATTTCATCTCAAACACAATTTGTGTATTTTTATATGTATGTATACAATTATATATTATACTAAATAAAGTGAATCTTACAATTCACAACTCGATACTATTCATGATTCACTATTTGAGATGTGATTTAACAACAATGCTTAGAAAAAGAAAAATCAATTTAGGCTCAGTTAATGAAAGTTGATTATTTCACTTTCTTGGGGACCAAAATACGAGGTTCAGACTTTAATGTCATTTTCATTTCCTTTAATTTTTAACCAACCTAAACAAATAAAAGAAACAAAAAAGGTGAAGTAAAATAACACAGAAATTGCATAACAAGAATAGTTTACTTACCCAGGACAGGACCTTTCCTTCCCCAAACTGCCCTCACCTGCCCCTTGGTTGGCCAAAAAGCATGGAACATAGTAATGGAATCACATCTGGATGCTTTTCTTCTTCTAGCCCTTCCACACTTGGCAATGAAACACTCACTGCTGCAAGCAGAGATCTACAGCAAACCATACGAGATGATTTAATGAGTTGAAAACATGAAATTAACTTTATATGTACCAAAAATCAATTTTTATTTTTAATTTATATATATATCCTCAAAATCTGCAATTTCATGCAACAAAATGTCGGCTAGAAAATATACTACAAAAAACAATTTACCTGTTGTAACCATCTTTCTCTACCAGGTTGACAAGCAAGCCCAAAATGGCAACAAGAAAATCTAATTCTTGATCAGAGAGGTAACTCTTAATCTGATGGTCAACCTCGAGACTTGACATGGACAAGGAATTCTCTCTTATCTCACTGAGGGGAGGCAAAGATAAACTGAAATGATGGAAAGTGGCCAGCAATTAATGAAGACAAAGTTTCCAGTCCTCCACAGGCAGCAATTTGCTGACAACCCACAGGGTTGTCATTCGTTAAGTTCATTAGGACCTGCCATAAAGAGGATAATATAAATTTCGAAAACTCTGAAGACGTCATCAAGTGTTTGCCACATGCATCACGTGAATCAGAACCAAACTTCTTCAAAAAAAACATGAACCCTCCAACAAAGAAAACCCAGACAACATATTAAATAACTTTCTAATGGGTTGTGTAATGTCATATTTCCATTATACAAGTCAACAAATCAACTATGGGCATTAGTGAACCCAACAATCATATTGCAGAGAAATCACAGGAGGCACTTGTCTACAAGACCCTTATAATGCAAGAAGATGGGAACCCTTGTCCACCACTTGATAGGTAGCATGTAAACATTAATGAAGAGTAAAAACTAGGATCACCAAGATGTGAGATTAGACAAACCCCATCTTCACTCCATTGCACACAAAGTTAAGAAGAAAATGGAAGATTGTTAACAAGTAACAGTAGACAAATTCTGGAAGATTATGTGAAGTACCTTCACAGCTGTAAGCAGGCAGTCTGCAAGAAGGTTGAATTTTTCTTCATCAATAGAGGATGAACAAGAGACATCCGAACGATGATTTGCCTGGTTACTTGACTCTTGTTGGCTTAACATCGGTTGAGATTGGCACCCCTCTTCATTTTCTCTATATGTTGCTCTGCTGTTTCCAGTTTCAGTAACTCCCGGTCTCCCAGATAGTGATTCCCACTTAGAGGGCTCAAATTCATCTTCATGAAAAGCAAAAGGATCCTGATTGTCTTCTAGAAGTTCAAACTTGGTGTCTTCAGCAACCTTGCATCTCTTTCCAAGACCGAAGTTCATTCTTGAACCATTAACGTTAACAGGCGTTCCACTACATGAACTCCTCGATGTTCCACTGCATGAGCCGGAAGTGGAAGAATTGACTCTAATCTTCAACAAGCAAGTATCAGCTGAAGATGTAGAGGTTGTTTCAGAAGTTGATCTAGAAATTCCTGAGTGGGCAGCAGACAACCATCGACTGTTCTGAGATATATTGAAGCTCTTCTGAGAAGACGTCCACTCTGTGCTAGAAGAACTGATGGATATAATCTCATCACTGTCAACTGCCGATTTAAAAAGAAAATCATAAAACTAACTCGGTAACATAGTATTCAAGAAAAATTAGCAAGTCGCAACATTTTATGTTGTTGGTACCTAGAATTGCATTCGAATAAACATAAACTACTTCAAATCAGAAGTTCAATTTTAACAGATGGTTTGCACCATATACAAAGACTTTCCACAATTACAAGAATGAGCTACATAGTGGGTGTTTGGGAAGTGGTTTTTTTTTGTAGGTTTTTTTAGTTGTAGGATATTATTGGAGAAAATTTTTGTGTGTTTGGGAAGATAGTTGGATTTTTTTGTGGTTGGATGTGATGTTTGTGAGAGAAAAAGTGAAATGATTATGGGGTTTGATGTGATATTTTGTTTGGATTTGTTTTTTTTAGTTTTTTAACCAATTTGTCTTTTTAGTGAAAAAAAACAAAAAAACAAAAAAACCAAAATAACTATGTTCCCATAGTTAGTGACATACGCAGTACTTAACACAGGCATCCCCTCTCTCTCTCTCTCTCTGGTTTGGTAATGGCCATTTTATTCCTTTGAACTTTATCTTGACCCAATACAGATACAATAATAGGACAACAGGGTGCTGTAACCTTCAAGTTACATCAGACTTTCTAGTCCAATCCAGAGATCATGATCACATTCTGAAGTACTCATGTTGCTGTCACATATCTCTTTGCAATTCTATATACTTGCTTTTGTAGCGTAGTTTGTACTAAATCTTCTTTAGGGGAAAAGAAAAGCAGAAAGTACATTGCGATGTCGTAGCATACCTTTATGGCCTGCCAATAAAGGCATTTCAGAAGCATGATCAGCCCCATTAGAAATATTACAGAACTCTTCATCATCTGAATTGCCCAAAGAGCTTTTGGATAAAGAAAGACCTGGACATTAATGCCACAAATCATTAAATATAAGATAAAATAAATTAAACAAGATATGAATTAATGCATGCAACATTATTGTCATACATAAGGGACAAAAATAACATCTAGCACCATTATATACCTGAGAGAGAATCTTTATGACACTAATAATGAGTTTTGTGAAAGATCGAGGAGAGCCCTGATGGTCGAAGCTCCCCTTTCATTTCAAGCAAATGCCTCTACCACAAAAATAAAACCAAAAGTAAAACAACTGATAATTCAATCATCAACAGCCAGTTAACTTAATCACAACTTAGTCTTTATGTGTGCCTCTTCTTCTTTTTTTTCTTTTTTTTCTTTTTTTTTTCCCTTATGTTCAGTTTACCTGATTGTCCTGACTAAGGAATGTTGCATTCTCCATGATCTTCAAACATTTTAAAAGCAGCACCAGACTTTCTAGATCTACATTGTCTTTTGACTTCTTATATGAGAAGGAACTTTGATCTAACCACCTCTGCAAGATCCATCAACCGTCACAAAATCCACAAAAAACACTAAAAGAGCTTCTATAGGATTTCCAAGCATGGCCCCAAAAAAAACAACTTTTTCATCTTGCCCAAGAAATACTGATTTCAATCTGGTAAAGGCAAACAATGGGATCATGGTACACATGCTTGTCGCAATGCGCGCAGAATCATGGAAAACAAAAACTATAGAAAATAGATCATCAGCCCACA
Organism: Camellia granthamiana; assembly: GCA_036172215.1. Lineage (NCBI taxonomy): Eukaryota > Viridiplantae > Streptophyta > Magnoliopsida > Ericales > Theaceae > Camellia > Camellia granthamiana. Next base: position 116,243,329 of record CM069909.1, on the reverse strand, counting down.
TAGTTAACTCTTTCTTTCAGTTATTGAAGAATGAACTTTTGGATACCAAAACAACAAATATCTGTCAAGGAAAAAATAACAAAATTTAGCAATCATATGAAGTTAAGCACAGGAGCAGGGTTGCACACAGTTACACAGCGACATTAGCACCACCTCGGTCAATTTAATAAACTATAACTAAGAATTAATAAATTATAACTATCAGAACAAACATTTTGGTAAAGCAATCTCATCACAGTAAAAGCAAATTATCATTATTATGTTTTCTACCCGCTCTAAGACATGCACATTCAAATACTGAATCACCATTCTCGACCTATATTAACTAGAGGAAGATTTATCATTAAGGGTAACTGCTTTATGACCTCCCAGGTTGAAGTACAGAAACATAATTCTCAACATATATTAGCAAGAGAAAGAAGTTGAAAATCCTATAAATTTTTCCACTGAGTTAATGTTTCATCATCTCTCAGTTTCAATCATTCATTTAAGCTGTTTCAGTTCTAAATTCTAATACTATAACATAGAAAACAAGGTCCAACTGCCATACAGGCTACCACCTCCATAATGGAATAACAATTTCGGGCAACCTCAAAGACCACATCAAGTCCTCCAAACTCTCGTAACTTTTCCTTGAAGTTGCCTCCAGTCTTCCTTACAGTACCAGAGGTGTCTGAATAAATACAAACCAAAAAGAAAAAATCACAGCAAAAGACAATCAGACAAGGACAAGGAATGGCAAATCAAGAATATCACGGAAATAAAAGCTGTGTTAATTTAGCCAAAACACTGGATATTCCAGTTTCAAAAGTATAAAGTTCCTTTAATTTTCAGTCAAATAAGTTGGGTTTTAATCTAGAAGATCACAGCCAATTTTATATGCATAATCTAACCATCTGCTCCATTCAAACAATTATGTAACACATAAAACAAAATTAAAAAGTCAACTCAACAAGAAAACCATAAGAACGCATCAATTAGGCAACAACTCAAGCAATTCTGAATTTCTGATCAAACATACTCAAGGGTAGAAATTAACCGTTCTCATTTAAAATGAATGTTTTAATTGGATCATTAAGGGAGGGAGGGAGTTTAAACAAGTTCCAGCAAAACTAACAATAATTTGCAATGCACAAGCACTTATGCCTGCTGAAAGCATTCAATTTAGAAGTATCCTAGGGATACTACAAAATGCCGGGAAAGGAGAGAGACAAATGGAATATAAGAAGATTGCTTAAGATCTCCAATTAGAATGAAAAAAGTAATATATATAATATATATAGGAGAACCAGGGACGAGCAAACAACATAAAGCATAAAGGAAATGCTATCTCAACAGATGGAATTTATAGGAAAACCGTGGGTGGTCTTGCTGGGTAGTCAAAACAATCCCACAACTTTACACCATTAGATGGTGAATATGAATTCATGGCCAAAATACTTATCTTCACACAATTTGATCAATCAATCCCATCATAAAAAAATTGACAAAGAACAACCAAATCCATAGAGGATTCACTTGATGTACAGGACTACCTTCAAGAGAAATGGTAGATAAGCAAGCTTTCTCCATTGCCAACAAAGCTATCCACTTTGGGCTTAACTCTGGCTTCCTCACTGCATTATCATTTCCATTACTTGACTTCATTTCCTTACAACTTACAAGAATTTCCTGAACTTTGACCATAATTGCAGAGGAGGTCGAATCTATTTCCTTATCGGTGTCTTGTACAATATTAACATCCTTACGTAACGCCAGAAACTTACAGCCAATAGTTGATGTCTCGTCTTTAGTAACACCAGAGGTGAGTGGCTTCAACAATTTTATCATAAAACGGATGCAACTTGGAGAATCCAAAAGGTGATCATCTTGACCCTGTAATAGTGAAATTTGAAAAGCTCAACGCTCTTACGGCGACAACAAAACGTGCAAATCAATCCAAGCAAACAGATAAACAAAATTGTTGAACACCAGAGGTGAGTGGCTTCAACAATTTTATCAGAAAACGGATGCAACTTGGAGAATCCAAAAGGTGATCATCTTGACCCTGTAGTAGTGAAATTTGAAAAGCTCAAGGCTCTTACGGTGATAACAAAACATGCAGATCAATCCAAGCGAACAGATAAACAAAAATACATGAAAGTGGACTCAAAATTAAGATCTTTTTAGAAGTAGAAAAAGAAATTGAATTAAATACATATGCAATCATGCATGCATATTGCTTGAAAATAGATTGATTCCATGCAAATGTATACTTGGCAAGTTGGCAACTACTTGAAATTTTTTAAGACAATTATGTAACTTGAAGAAAGAGAAAAGATTGTGGCTTCAACGCTCCATAATATCATCAAGTTGTCTAACTATATAGTCTCTTAAAAGTGTGAACAAGTGAAACAGAGAGGTAGGCAAGCACATTTGATGCATAATATCATCAACTTGTCTAACTATATAGTCTCTGGAAAATGTGAAACCTATCCCAAGCAATGTCAGTTCAAAGAAAAATCACTAAAATGCACTATCATGGATATCACACATTATAAATAGTTTTGAGTAGTTCTGAGTCTTTGACAGCATCAAAACACACTAAAGCTTCTTGTCCACAGCCTAAGTACACAGTTTCAAAAGAATGGAAGGCCTTTAATTATGCTTATGGATAAAGCACTCTTTATTAACAGGGTAACTTCTTCACATCAAAAACTAAGGGCAAATGCTGACATTGCTCTCCATTCTAAAAGTATAGCAATTCAAGAGCAGATTGTCAATAGCTTACATCGCTAGTCAAAATGTAGAAGAGAGCAGCAGCAGCCAAATTGCTAGGCGAGTCATCAAAGCTGAGTCCCAAAACAGCATCAATTACTGTTTTTGCCATCCTGAAAGAAGATGTGAAGCTAAGGCACATAGCAGCAAACAAAGCAAAATAGTTCTATCTTTACTGCTGTCTATGAAGCACGGATAGTTCAAATAGAGTGACGTATCCGTATCGGATACCGATACTCCTTGGATACGTATCGGATACTTATTCTTAATTATTTTTTCATTAATTTTGGAGTATCGGATACTTAATTTTGAAGTATCGTATACTCCAAGTCATGTTTACTTGTTTTATGAAATTAGAATTGTAACATTTCTTGCATATAGTAATATAATATAATATAATTGCAAGTATAAATATAAGAATATTTTTCTAATACTTTGTTAAATTCTTCAATAAGAAGAGCATAGTGAGTTAAATAATAGAATTTATCAAATTGATGTATCCTAATTATTTCATGCATGTCCCCTATAACTACATAGAAAGTAAGAAATAACAAGAGAATATAACAATGGTAAAATTAAATATCAATAAATAAATAAGAAAATAAACTTGAATACAATATTTTTCACTAGTGTCAAAGGAAAAAGCATAGGGACAAATTGTGAATTGTTCTATTATTGTAATATAAATATATTAAACTTGATATTGAAATGAAATATTTTCAAGACCTATTAAAAATTTAAAAAGTAAACAAGCTACTAGCTTAAATTAATACAAAATTCTTAAAGATTAGTATTTTGCATTATAAAATTACATTGTGGTTCTCAATATTCTTTAGCTTATGTGTAACTCACTATTAATAATTTTAAAAAATATATTTTTCATAAACGTATCCTAACCGTATCGATATCCTATTTTTTTAGGTTTTGTCGTATCGCCGTATCCATATCGTGTCATATTCGTATCTCATATCCGTATCTATGCTTCCTAGACTACTATAATAAGGCAACACCGTATTTTGGTGAAATTCAAATTCGAAGTTGTCTCACAAAATTTTATGTCAAAAATACCCCCAAAATATGCGACAACTACACATCACTATACGTTCAAGCAATTATAGGTAAATATGTCAATCCGAAGTGCATGAATCACCTCCATGTTTAGAACAACAGTTTATTTTCCTTTACTCACAACACATCTCTGGATTTCAAATATTCTTGACAGTTATCCTTAGATAAAAATAACTATAATGTTACAAAACTAACCATCAATAGCTTGTAGTTGAGTTGGTACAAACACAATGTTTATCTATCACATCTTAGGTTCAAACCTGGCCAGCCTCAAATACTATTTCCAAGACCGACCCAATAAAAAGTGACCTAAAATTTCAGCCTAGCCCGAGCTTACACACTTAAATATCATTCCCACACCCTTAAAAAAGCAATTGGATTGGGCGGGTTGGGTGAGTTACTGGGCCGGTGCCCAACCCTACCTTAGTTGTTATTTCCTATACCAATCAAGAAACACTTCACAGTTTGTTCTTATTTTTTCTCGCACACTTTCTTACCTTTTCTCATACATGTGTGTACACCGATGTGAGTGCCATTCTTCAGGTAGAACAATATAGAATACATACTGATTTCATATCTACACATACAAATATATGGTCTATGAAGAAACTAAATCCAGTTGTATACTACCATGATAACAATCCCCCATCTTAACCACTTGTCTAGTGCATTGTTCCAAAGAGCACAATCTCATTGTCTTGACAGATCAAGAGGCAAGAATGTTTAAAATCAGATAACCAAATCATTTTTGTGGACTACATCGAATTCTAATGGAAATTTCTCTAGGGTAGGATATGTTTTTGGACCATCTACCCATTACCCGAATGGTACCATAAAGTACTAACATCAGAACACGGCTGAGAAAATGGAAGAGTGATAGCAGAGAGTGATAAAAGCTACATAATCTGAGATTCTCTGCACCTTCATATGCTATTATGACATAAGAACAGTACAATCATGAAATGATTTATGCATGCCACTGTTCAAGACATTAAAATCACTTGCTTAATTAATTGCATTCAAAAAAAAATCTCAACTCTCAACTTGAAATAAGAGCAATAGTACTATCCATATCCTTCGGTAACTAGCCAAGACTTGTGACCGGGTGTGTCAATGGGTAAAAGATGTGGAAAATGAAATTTTCTTGCCAACACGTGCAATTTCCAACATACCAAAACTCTGCGCACAACCAAGCAGAGAAGAAAATGATATGTACATTGACCAATTTCCTTTATACAATTTCACACAAACAGCACTCTCTCTCTCTCTCTCTCTCTCTCTCTCTCTCTCTCTCTCTCTCTCTCTCTCTCTCATGCCACTGTTCAAGACAATGGAATCACTTGCTTGATTGCATTCAAAAAACAAAAATATCTCAAATCTCAACGTGAAATAAGAGCAATAGTACCATCCATATCCGAATAATTACTACTTAGTGTAATTGACAAAATTAAGTAATGAAGGTGGATATTAAATGTGTACATAAAACATAGATGGGTTTTCAGTGAATTGCAAATTATAACATTCTAATACAAACGCAATACTTTTTTTTTTTTCAATTTTAAAATGAATTTCGTATACCCATGTGTTCTCAGAAGCCGCCGCCGCTGCGCTGTACAGCAAATCGACAACAGAGACAACAAACACGCCCTTCGAATCCGAGCCGGTTGAGCCTTCCTCAACCCATCCAAAGCAAAATTGACCTCGTCCACATGCTCCATCATCTCCCCACACTCCTGAGTCTCCATCAATGTCGCCGCCGAAACCCATGTCCCCATTTTCTCTTTCTTCCCATTCCTCCTCGCCTTCTTCAATTTTCGAAAATCCCCATCTCTGTGCTCCGAATCACCGACTACAATCGCCAATTGAGGAGGTTCTTGAGACGAATTGGAGAAGTAGGGCTCGGAATCGAAGGACCAGTGAGAGGAATCTTGGGAAGAGAAGGCAAAACTGTAAATGTCATTGCCTTGAGGGTTTTCTTGGTAAAACGAAGAATCTGGATCGTCGAAAGGTGAGGCAGAGTGGGGTCTAGTGAAGCTCCGATTCCGACGACCGTACGTTCTAACGATCATGTTGTGAATTCAAATCTCTCTCATATGCAGATATATATATATAGAGAGAGAGAGAGGGGGGGGGGGATTTTAGAAGAATAAATTGGAGAACTGAGAGTAATTTTGAAATGTGAAGGTTGTTGAAGAACTTGATAGCTCTGGTTTGAAGATTTGAATGAATATCTTGAGATGTGTGAGTCTGTGAAGCTCTCCAAAGTACAGTGAGAAAGAGAGGGGTTTAGGTTTACGTTGTTCTGCTACAATGGCATGGGCTATTCTATTTTAAATTTGAATTTCATGGCGATGTTTAAAATTTGTGTAACTCATCATTCCTAAGTTACCCCGGTTACCGGTTACTCCGAGCATGGACACGGCTGCAGTGATTATATTTTAGAATATTTTTTTTTACATTAAAAAAAAAAAATCATTCCTAATAAAAAAAGAAAGGTTAATTAGGAATTGTTTGGGATGGCCTAAATAAGTGTGCTTTTTATTTTTTTAAGAAAAAAATAGAGAGGTGACGTGATGAAAAAAAAATAAAAAGATGGATTATTTTGATGTTGTCAAACTTAACCTTAAAAAAAATCGAATTTTTACGTGCTTTTTATTTTAAATTTCAATATTTTAATTTTGATAAATTAAATTATGAAGTTATATCCGTATTTTGATTTATTTTTTTCGTCCATTTGTGTCTACCTAAGGTAACCATTTTTTATTTCCAGTGATTTTATTTTTTTAAAAATGATTAATTACATAAAAAATGTCAAAGTTTCACATATTTTTCATTTAAATCTTAGTGTTTTTTACTTTAATCCACCCATGGAGATAGCAGAAGGGACAAATTGAAATACAAATGTAACTCTAAGATTTGATCGGTCGATATTAAAACATTAGGATTTAAAGTAAAAACACGTGAAACTTGAAAAAAAATTTGTAATTAACTTTAAAAAATATATATTTATTCAATAATGATATTTGTCGTGTTTATTTTTTAAAAATAAAATATATTTTTAAATATATATTTGTTGTTTATATTTTAAAAACAACATGATAAATTATAAATGTTACGATTATTAGACAAATTTAATTTTCTTATCAAGAACAATTAGGGTTGGTTTGGGATATCCTAAAAAAGTGCACTTTTTGACTTATTTGTGGGTTTGGGTTGGGTTTGATGTGATGTGTTAGAGAGGTGATGTGATTTAAATAAGATGATGTGACTTAAATAAGATAGTGACTTTTTGACTTATTTAGTACATGCCAAACAAGGCCTTAGTAAACGTGAGTTTAGCAAATCAGTACACAAGGCTCATAGCCCAGCAAGATGAGGTCATAACTATCAGGTCCATTTGTTTTGGGAGAGATAAGGATGGTGATAGGGAAGAGATTGAGATGAAAGTGGAGGTAGGATTCACTATATATTGTGTTTATTTTAGGAGATGAAGAGGGATTCGTAATCCCATAAAATTAGTATGGGCCTTGGGATTTGTTTGTTTTTAGGGGGTAGAATTGAGGAGATTGTTAGTAATGAGTTAGGGTTGGTTTGGAATGTTCTAAAAAAGTACACTTTTTGACTTATTGGCTTATATGGGTTGGGTTTGGGTTGAGTTTGATGTGATATGTTAGAGAGGTGATGTGATTTAAATAAGATGATGTGATTTAAATAGGATAGTGACTTTTTGACTTTTTGTATTATTTAGGTTATGCCAAACTTGGCCTAATAGTAAGGGATTAAGAAAAAATATATTTGTTTGATAACCACTGGACTAGTAATAATTCATGTTTGTTTTGAGAGATAGAAGTGGGAATAACCATATAAAATTTCATAAATACCCTGTGCACTATTGGGCTCTTTTGGGAAGAGATAAAAAATCTGATTTTCAGATTTTTTATCTTTTCTTCTCTCACAAAAAAACTGATTATAACCATCTTCCCAAAATAGGCCATTATCAAATTTAGGTTTATACCAACTAAAAAATAAATAAATTTTTACTCAATTATTCTTCTTCTTTTTTTATATTTTCTAAATATTAAATAACCCAACTATCAAAAAATTTTACTCTATTTTATTTTATTTTTTTTATAATATTAATGAATCCAACTATTAATAAATTTTTACTAATGTTATTCTCTCTTCTTCTTTTTTTTCTTTTTTTTTGCAAATATTAAAGAATTCAACTATCAATAAAATTTTACTCAATTATTTGTGTTTAATATTACGTAAGTCATATTATAAGTCACATTCAAAGTATTATAACAAATTTAGCAATAAACACAAGAGTAAAATAGTCAATTAACCCATAGTCCTAAGGGAATCATTTTTGAATATCACCTCTCCTAGGACACTACTAGTCCCCTCATACAAAGCCTTTCATAGTCCCATGGGATTCTTAATCCCATAGCTACTTTCCAAAACAAACACAATTTTTTGAATCCCACTTCACTACTAGTCTCAATTCCGTCCTCCAACTCTATAAACAAATAGAGCCTTGGTGTTGGGATTGAAATGAAGAGGGTGAATGTGGTATTAGGAAATTAGTCCTCCGGCTTAAGTTTTTTTTTTTTTTTTTTAACATGTTAATTTTTAATGTTTTTGTATTTTTTGTTAAGTATAAATCATAATTTTATTTGTTTTAATATTTTATTTTTCTTTTATAGGGCAATAAGGCTGGGGCTCACTTCCAGTCCACTATCTAGAATGGATTGTCTAGTTCAACCCATTGGGCTCACTTTTGAATCTTTTTTTGATAATCCAAACCGTTCACATTTTAGGATTTGTTGAATACATTATCCTTGTAAAAAATCACGTCGATTGGATAACGGATATTATGTATTCGAATCACTTTTTTATGAACCGTTGATTTCCTGACCGTCCATTTTTTTAAGACAAAAGTGATCTGAAATCATAGTATCCATTATCCAATCAACGTGATTTTTTACAGGAACAATGTAATCAACAAATACTAAAATGTGAACGGTTCTGATTATTGAAAAGGAGCCTAAAAGTAGGCCCAATGGGACGAACTGGACTTGACTGTCCCAGATCTTGACTGGAGACAGTCCAAACCCGGGTAATAATTTAACAATCCCCACACTAACAACTATTATCAAAACAAATACAAGTTTACTTAATCCCCTTACTATCAATTCCCTTACTATTAATCTCCTTACTATTAATCTCATTCATTCTACCTCTGAAAACAAACAGGGTCTCAATGGGCTAAGACAAAAGACTTTCTATAAAATAAAATAAAAAAATTTAAAAAGTACTTATTAGTAAATTTCATATATAAAGTTTAGTTTCAAAATAAAGCGTTTGTACCAATTAGTTTTACATATTTTTAATTGTTACCAAAAAATCTCTTTTTTTATAAATTTAAAAATGCTGCTACATCCCACTACCACCGGACTTCTATCAAACGGTCACCGGAGACTCGCCAGAATGTTTAACATCACCGAGAAGTCACTGGAGTATCACCGGAGTGTTTTGAACCTCGCTGGAAGTCATTGGAACGTCCAGAATATTTGCTGGCTGTCAAGAATGTCATCGGAGACGCACCGGAATATCCAAAATATTGTCAAATAAATAAATAAATAAATAGAGAAATTATAGTGAAAAAAAATATAGCAAAATGTGCTAAATATTGAGGAGAAAAAAAAAACAATGGGAAAAAACATATATATTATTTTTCAATTTTTGTAGAGTTTAAACAAATAATCTCTAATATTAATTAAACTAAAAAGTAAGTTTTGAAACTGTAAAATATTATAGTTACAAAGCATGATTCTATTAAGCATTTATCCTTATTAATCAAATTGGAAAACATGTTATGAAACTGTAAAATTTTACAGTTCTAAAAATAACTTCAACCCACTTAGTAAAATAATCTGTGCCCACTAAGATGAAACAATGATGCTTTAAAGAGGGTGGGTGTATTTTTCCCTTCATATCCATGGCACATTCTCTAAATGGCCAAGGCTTCACAACTGCATGCAGGTCAGTTATGGGCACGTGCCTTATTGTGCCATGCTTTTGGCATGCCTGACAACCTCTAGCATATTCTATGCAATCTTTAAAGATAGTTGGCCAATAGTGGGAATGTCTTCGAAGCAGCCATCTCATCTTCACACCAGGCTGATGAGCACCACAGATGCCTTCATGAACCTCAGTCATAGCTGTCAATGCATCCTTTGGACCTAAACATTCCAACAATAACGCATCTGCCCCTCTTTTGTAGAGAGCACTACCATACATTATGTATTGCATAGATTGCAATTTAATTTTTCTGCTGGCTTTCGAAGATGGGCCAGCCAGATATTACATTATTGGATGCCTTCAATCTTGTTCTTATAAATTATTATGATTGACTTCTAAGACCATATTCCTTTTATTCAAAGGTAGTATTACCTTTTGATATGTTGTTTGGCTTATGTTCCTTTGAGTGTTATCTCTTCTCTTGAAATTCGAAGTTTTTTGAGCCACATCATTAGCTTTACTATTCAAGAATCTGGGGACATAAGTTACATTTGCTATCTGAAATTAAGACAGCAAATGCAATGCAACAACATAGTATGGCAACATGCTTACACTTTGACATTTGAAAATCCCTTTCACCTGGTTAACTACCAATTGAGAATTTCCAAATATGTCAACTGCATGAGCTTGTAATCCAATAAGTATTTCTAGTCCCATTATTAAGGCTTCATATTTAGCTTGATTATTGGAACAAGTAATTTCATCCACTCTGAAACCCTGTGTGGTTTCTACCCCTTGTGGCGACTTAATTACTACACCAATTCCAGTTAGACCATTGGCTTTTGACCCATCGAACCACATTTGTCATGGTTCAACACTAACCACACCAAGTTCCATTATTTCTTGGCTTTCTGTTTGACATGGATGGTCTGCCAAAAAATTAGCTAAAACTTGTCCTTTTACTGCCTTTTGGGGGACATATTCTAAATGAAATTCTGATAAAGCTAGTATCTATTTGCCAATTCTTCCCCTCAACATGGGTCTAGATAACATATATTTAACCAAGTATGTGGTTGCAATTATCAAGACCGTTGTAGGCAAAAGATAGTATCTTAATTTCATTGTAGTAAAATACAATGCAAGGCACAGCTTCTCTACTACTGAATATTTACATTCACAAGAATTTAGAAACCTACTAAGGTAATAAACTGCTTGCTCTTTGCCTTCTTCATTGTCTTGGGCTAAGAAAACTCCTAGTGAATCTTCTGCTGCAGCTATGTACAACTTCAAGGGCTTATCACCCTTTGGTGGCATCAGCACTGGAGATTTGGCCAAGTAGGCTTTGATTCCTTCGAAAGCAGTTTGATGCTCTGCTGTCCACAAATTCCTTTTCATCTTTCAACCTTAATAAAGAAGAAAATACTTTAGTTTTCCCTGCAGTATTAGAAATAAATCTTTGAAGAAAATTAACATGCCCAAGGAACTTTTGTACTTCTTTCTTACTTGATGGAGGTCTAACTTCAATGATGGCTTTGGCTTTATTCTGATCAATCTGTATTCCCTTCTTGTGTACTACATAGCCCAAGAAGTTTCCAACTGATACGCCAAAAGCACATTTGAGAGGATTGAGTTTCAACTTGAACTTTCTCATTCTTTCAAAAGCTGCCTCCAAATAAAACAAATGTTCCCCTATGGATTGGGACTTTACTACAATATCATCAATATAGCATTCTAAGTATCCTCCAATGAGATCATGAAAGATAATGTTCATAGCTCTTTGATATGTAGCCCCAGCATTCTTCAGACCAAATAGCATTTTAACCCATTCGAAGGTGCCAATGTTCCAAGGACATCTGAATACTGTCTTATGGATATCCTCTTCTGCAATGCAGATTTGGTTATAACCAGAGTGTCCATCCATCATTGATAAAATTTGATACCCTGCTGAATTATCTACCAATAAATCTACTATGGGCATAGGATACTCATCTTTCGGAGTTGCTAGATTCAAATTTCTGAAATTAATGCATACCCTCATTTTACCATTCTTCTTGACTACAGGCACAATATTGGATAGCCATTTAACATACCTGGTTGTCCTAATAAAGTCTACCTTGAGGAGCCTAAGGATTTCTTCCTTGACCTTCTGAATCACTTCAGGACTCATCATTCTTGGTTTTGGCTTGTATAGCTTGAAATTAGGCCTCATAGGGAGCCTATGTTCTACTAATAATCTATCCAATACTGGTAGCTCATTATAAGACCGTGCAAAACAATCTTTATATTTCTTCAAAACCATCAACAACTGGTCCCTGTCGAGAGCATTTAACCAAGCACTTATATAGGTGGGCTGCTGTATAGAACCTTCCCCTAAGTTCACTTCTTCTAAAGGGTCTTGCATATGAGGACTCACTAATGCTTCCGTTTTGATTTCTTTTATCTTCGAAGCAATCTCCTTGCTCTGTCCTGCTCCCAGCTTCTTTGTTTCAACATCTTTGCCCTCCTCTTCATAGACAAAGTCTGTCCACAAGGCCTCTTCTTCTTGTATCTCCTGGACTTTTGTTTCAATGTCCAATGCATAGTATTTTCCCAAGGCTAAAACCCTGATCTGTTGCTGCTCCTGATTACAGCCAATTTCCATGGCTTCTTTTTCTTGCCTCTGCACTTTCTGGACTATTGATTTTATGTCCAATATTGAGAACTTAATTAAAGCCAAAGATCTGGCCTCTGTGTGTCATCTTTTTGCCTACAACCAGGCATCATTGTCATCTTTGGTGACAAACTCCTCATCAGCACTTTCTTGAACTAAGTGCTTCAGGTGTGCTAATTCCTCATTAGCCGTCACTTCGGCTGATCCATCAGGTTTCCTTAGTACACTGAGTGGTGTCACTCCTTCAATATACAATTTGACCTCTGCAAAATCTGCACAAGCTATGAAGGGTTGAGGATCTGCATTGATTTCCTCTGTCTCTCCACTGCCCAAGGCCATCATTATTTTCTGATGTAGAGAGGAAGACACACATTTGTTGGTGTGAATCCAATCCCTACCAAGTAAAGCATTGAACTTAGCATTGTTGTCAATAACAAAGAATGCAGTCATACAGTCCCTGGTTCCCACACTCAGGTTAATAGGCAAAATGCCTTAAGCCATCTGTTTGTCTCCAGCAAAACCAGTAATGGTTGTACTGGTTGGGATTAGTCTGGGGTTCTTCTTTCCTAGTTTCTTTAAGGAAGACTTCGGAAGTAGGTTCACTGCTGCCCCATTGTTCACCAATACCCGGTTCATCTGTATCCCATCAAAGAAGGCCTTGATATACAAGGATTTGACATGCTGTGTCATGGATGTCGTGGGATACTCAAAAGGATATGAGAGGTTGATACTCACCTCTTCCTCACTCTCATCTCTAGCTTCCATTGGTGTGGCCACTTCGGATTTATCTTGCACCATACTCATTTGTCAGTCTTCACTGGAAACTGGGATTGGGTCAATTTCTTGACCCTCTTGATTCTCATGTTCAGCTTGGAATTCTTGTGGTAGTATATGTACCATATTCACTGATACTGGAGGAAACAAGCCAAATTGGATGGCTGGCTGTACCTGTTTCTCCTCTTGGTCAACTTATTCAATCACTTTAGAAGTATCTTCCATGCTGCATTCTGGCACTTCATTACTAACAAACTCCTTTGAGTGACCTGTTTCTACTGGCTTTTTAGCCAAAAATGTATGTTCAGCCATGAAGACTTCAAACATGTCTTCCTCAACCATCTCCTTCCTTTGGCCTAGGCCAACTTCTCCTTCTGTGTCACTATCACTCTCCATCAAAGCCTTTTCCAATCCTGCCAAACTAGATCTCTCTTTGGCCTTCAGTTCAAAATGAACTTTGGCCAATTGCTTTTTGCTGCAACTTATTTTGTCTTGAGGAGTTGAGTTGGGACTATGATCTGACTTTGGACTTTTCTTTCCTTCTGTCTGGCCCTTTGACTAGACCAATGAAGAGCTTCCTCCATTTTCTTTCAGATCCTTCTAGTACTGAGTGTACCTTCGCTGGATCTTCCTCATTTGGGATCTAGAAATCATTGGGACCATATTTGGTTCCTTTGTTTTTGGATGCTTTAGTAATACCCAATTGTTTGGAGCTACTAAAGGAGGTTTAATCATCCTACCCTGGTCTCCGACAACATTTCTCTGGGTAGACATTTCCCTAGGTTTGTTCTGCATAACAAACCAATCTGGAACTCCAGGTACCCATGAACTCTCTAGCTCAGTTGTCGAGCTACCTCTTTCTCCCTTCGAAGCCAATTTCAAAGCTGGCTGTAAAGGCCACTACTTCACCTTGACCTCCTATTTTGGGCCTAATTCAGGCTTTCCATGAGGGTGACCACTGTCCATCCTGCGTAAGACTGGTCTAGGGGACCAGTCCCTAGCTTTGATCCCATAACCTGAACCCTTTTCGGGTCTCCTTTCAGGATGATTGCCCTCTATTCTGTAATAGTTGGGTGGTCTGGATTCATGTAGAGGTCTTTTGCCCTTGGAGTGCATTTTGGTGGTTGTTGGCTCAGCCATTGATGGCTGCTGCCTAATACCAGTTGGATATGGCCTTTTGTTATAAGCACTAGTTGGTTTAGGACACCTCTGCACATCCTTATAATACTGCTTGCCATCAATCGGAAGCCCTTTCAACCACTTGTAGCTCAGTTTGCATCTAGGATACATCCTTTGCATGATAGCTGCCTCTAAAACATCATCATCCATTGCCTCTTCATCAGAGCCTTCCCTCTGGCCTGCAACACCTTGTCCAACAACTGGTAAACTTCTAGCAACTTTCTCGACAGTGGTCTGGCTGGCAACATGCATTTGCAGATTGACCTTTTCCAATTCTTTCAAGGACAAGTTCTGGAAGTCTGGCACAATAACATTGGTTGCCACTTCTCCAATTTCTGGGAATGGATTAGTGTCAATTCCCATGGCCTTTTCTGCTTTAGCTGGAAATTTTAAACTCCCCTTTCGAATCTGCTATTGGATCCTGTCTCGAAAAACAATGCAGTTTTTAGTTGAGTGAGACTAAGAATTATGCCATTTACAGTATGCTTTTCCTTTAAGTTCCTCTGGAGACGGAATTTTGACTCCCTTTGGTAACTTCAAAAAGTTGGCCGCAAGCAGATGATCAAAAATGTCATCTGCCTTTGTTAAATCGAAAAAGTATTTCCTATGAAGGTCTTTCTTTTTAAACTGCTGGTCAATTGTTGTGTCTTTATGAATTAATGCCTTACAGATTACAGGTTCTTTTCCTACAATCTCTGCTGCATCAATCTCATAATTAGGATCTCTATAATACGTCTTGTATGATGCATTACTTCGATCTTGTTCTTTCTCTAGTAATGCTTCATACCTAGACATTTTATAGGTTTAGTTCTACTAAATCTTTAAACTCAGTTGAGTCAAACTTCTTTCGAAGCCTAAACTCTAAACCGGTTTTGAGCCAATCTCACGAATTCTTGGCTTTGGTAGGATAATCATACATTTGTTTCGTGCTCTTTTGAATCTGGCAATAAATTGAGCAGCCTTTTCATCAGGCCTTTGACTCAACCTTGCCAAGTCTGCCATGGAAACTTCTGGCTCTGTTGGAAGAATTGGGTATGAAATACCTCCTCCATTTGTTGCCAAGTCTAAATAGAGCCAGGTGTAAGGTTAATATACCATACGAAGGCTGCCCCAGTAAGAGAATTTGGGATAGTCTTAACCTTCATGTAGTCATTATTGGTAAATTCACCACATTGAGCAGCGAACCTAGCAATATGCTCCACCGTCGACTGGTTTCCATTCCCATAAAAAAGGGGCAAAGTCTGGTATCCTGAACTCTCTTGGGTATTCATGTACCTTATCCACCCATTCTGGGATATGGTTTCCTGTACACAGGAGTTTGAACCCCCCGAGCCATTGGTCCACACATCTCTTTAACAATATCAGCAATTTGGTCCCGAGGAACCTATATTTTGTGGCTTGTTGAACTACTACTGGAGGAACAAACACAAGATTTGGTGGACAACCTTGTGCTTGAGGTCCTCTTGGTCCATAGGGTGGTATATTTGGGAATGGTTGTCCCTGCGGTGCTGGCTGCTGTTGAGGGTATGGGTGACCCCTCTGAGCCTGTCGTGCAAAAGGACCTGCGAAAGGTGCTGGAACAGGTGTTGTGTCTCTTCCAGTTGCAGGAAACCCTTCCAACCCCCCGGGTATAAATTCGAACAAGGGATTAGTGAACCCCCTAGTGCCAGGTATGGCTTTCGAACATGGGATTTGGAAACACCCTTATGCCATTTTCTTGTGTTAGGGCAAATCCACCAATTTGTATGGCCTTCACTGTTAAGTAATGAGGCATTTTGATTTATCAAAGGCCTCAAAAATAGGCTCATACCAAGACTGAAGTGATGGTCTCTCATAGTTTTGGTTACTAGTTTAACCATTAGTATGTCCGTTACTCTGCATAGACTGTTTATCTCTAGCCAATCTTTGCTGAGGGACATTTGTAACTTCCTCTATATGCCTTGCGTTAGTTGGTTGATGAGTATTCATTCGATCCAAAAAGGATGTTGTCCATCTTTCCATTGTGTTCATTAACTGATGTCCCATAGCATCTACTAAGCCTCCCCCATGGATTCATTGGCCGAGTAGATGGAGCAGTGGATAGTCCAACTCCTTGGCCTCGTCCAATACTCTGAACATGTGGTACTTGCTCCGAAGTGCTAGTCTGTTCGACGATAGGTTCTGATAAAACAGGTACTTCCACAGGATGTGTCATCACATTATCCTCTGGATTAGGTATTTCTACCTCTCCTTCCACGCCTTCTGCCAGGCGTTCATTTTCTTCTGTCTCCTACGTCTAGCCATTTTAATTAGTCTCACTGGGCGTGCCAAAAATATATGTTGGCTTTTTTTGACTTTCGAAGGTTACTATTGTAACTGTGAGCGTGCCAGCAAGGATCAATCAGTCATTACAGAATATTAATTGCTAACCAATTATCAAACGATTGTGTTTTAGTTCTTTTAACCTCATTGAAGATGACTTTTACTGGTGACTTTGTTTAGGAGAATTAAATAGACAATGATTAAATGAAGAACAATTGTAGCATTTCATTAAGTAAAATGAAAGACTTACAAAGATTCAAATCAACCTCGTAGAGGTTTACAGTAGTAAACTACTTGAAACTACTCCTATGAACGAAGTGCAGTGCAGTAATTGAAGTACAGAAATGTAAAGAATAAGAAATGTAAAAACTGTAAAGGAAATAAAGTAGAATAAAACTAATTTTTTTATCTAAGTCTGGGGGGCTCTTCTGAGGCCTTCTCTGCTATTTATACTTCTTAATGACAACCATTGAAATTGACTTCTAATCGTCGAACCATCTCTCCATGATCACTGATCATGCTTCGTTGCAGTTAGCTCCACTATGCCATATGCACTTAGGCTTCCCTCCTGATTTTCGAATTTAAATATATGAGTAACCGTTAAGGCCACGTCACCTTGCATCTCTTTACTGATCCAGTATGATGCAGATCCATAATAACCAATACTAACTGTCACGTGTGTGATTATGATTGAAGATTTGAATTGTCTTCCGGTATTACCCTTTATCTTGCCACGTGTCGAACTGTGATTGGCTTATACAAAATATGCAGCCAACAGTGGTTCAAACCTGAACTACGGCCAACTTCATGGGCAGGCTGAACATCCTTTCTATTTACCTTAGTAATACAAACATGATCCAAACTACTACAAAGATAACTAATATCATTCCAAATAGAGTACAATTTCCATTCCACCGCCTTCTTTGTTTTGATTCTCCATAGCAACACTTGAAAATCTGTGAGAATATTAACTGATAAAAATTATGTGCTGTGAACACCATTTGAGCACCTCCAAATAACTAAGTTCATTGATCACCTTAAAGCGAGTAAGCGCATCGAATTGGCTTATCCTCTATTTTTCTAACAAGATAAGTATATATTTTACTATTATGTGGCCACATTACTCAGTGGCTCCTTTTGTGGGGTTGGTGGAACAAATTATAAAGAAAAGGACACACAAGTCATTTCCTCCCCCAATAAAAGCTATCATTTTAAAGCTTTATTATGAAAGTATCAATCACTTTTGAGGTCATTATATATGGAAATAGATTTACAAAGCTTTCAAATGAATTCCATCATTTTTTAATTAATTAAAACAGAAATGCTACCGACCCCCAGTGGGGGTAGCACTCCCAATGACGTGGCACACTCCCACTGGCTGAAAACACACAAAAAAAAAATTTGTTTTTTTTTGGCCAATCCTGTGGCTACACGGACGACCCCCAGCACCCCCACTGGGGGTCGGAAGCTTTTTTCTAATTAAAATGAATCTAACATATATTGAGTAAATATATAGAACATGAAATAAACAGATAATATATATATCTGTCAACAAATATTATTTTTCATCATAATAGATTGAAAGCCACAACAACCCCAAGTAACGAGTTCCCACCAACTTCTCAAACAAATTCTTTGAGCTAATAAATGTATAAACGTGGGAAAATTAGTAAAAAAATTAACACACGCAAGAAAAAAATAGTCTAGTTGAAGTAGAAGCATATATGTAAGTAAATAGATAGTAGCATATATGTAAGTAAATAGATAGTCAAGCATAAATTGTGGATTATTTTTATGACACAATCAAGTAAAGTTATAAGAAATGACAGAAAACTAATATTAAAAAAATTAATTATAATTAATATTCAAAATTTTATTATATCCCCTCTTATTTTCTCCTGTTTGTTAGGACAAGGACAAAACAGTAAAAAGCATGGTTTATTCTGACTTCTTTTGGAAATTGAGTTGACTTTTTGACTTTTTGACTCATTTGGAAACATGTTATTTTAGTAAATTTTTAATTTTTTACGAAAAGATTTACAAAAAAATAGAGAGGGTGATCTGACAACTTATAGTGACTTTTTAGCTAAAATACTTACTCCCAAAATCTCGTTAGATTTTTTTATTTTTTTTACTTTTGTGAGAGAAAAAATAAAATGATTATAATTTAGATATGACATTTTATCTTATTAATTTTTTAATTTATTTTATCATTTTATAATTATTTTAGTTTAGTAATCTCATTCCAAACGAGGGCTTATTTAAAGATTGTCCTTGCCATTTTGTATATTTGTAAATCAACTATTAATAAAAATTACTTATTCATATATTAATTATTGAACAAAAATAATTATTCTAACATCAAGTACCACTTATATTTTTATTCTATAATTGATATCTAAAGCCTTGTTTGGGAAGTGGCTAAAATAGTCAAAAAATCAAAAAGTTAACTAAAACACATCACATCACCTCTCTACTTTTCTGCACACCTTTTCGTAAAAAGTCAAAAAGTTACTAAAATAACCTGTTGCTAATTTAGTTTAATAATTGATAAGTGTATTTATTTAGTTCACATCATATCTCTATTTTTCTATATATTTTTTTATAAAAATAAAAAATACACTAAATAAGCAAATCCTAAGCAGCCCCTTAAATAAAAAATAATGTAAATTGAGATTTTTTATAATATACAGATAGAATTTATTGTCAAATAATGGATAATGAAAAATTAAATTAAAATAGACCACATGGAAGTGTATGTGTAGCAAATGGTAGGGAAGTGTATCTGTAGCAAATGGTAGGGAGGTCAACGTGGCACAAAGGCGTATATTCTTGGGTATAATCCAACGCAAGATTTCTTATCGTACAAACAAAGCACATTATAAAACCTTATCACCATCTTATCCGAACACTTTATACCATCTGAGGGGTAATTAGTAATGCTATTTTAAATTTTGAAGAGAAGATTGTAATTTCTAAAATGTAAAGGGTATCAATATAATTTATCCAATAAAAGTAAAATTGGTATTTAAAAAAATTAAATTGCTGAGGGGTAGAATTTGTAATGAAATTTTAAACCTCAAGGGGGAGATGTAATTTTCAAAAGGTGAGGGGAGAATTGTAATAAATATAAACCTCAAGAAGTGTCAGTGTAATTTACCTAATTATTAAAATGGATCATCAATCACACTATAAAGAAATAAAACTAGCCAGTAAAAGATGTTTTAAATATTTCAAAAATTAAACATCAAGAGAAATAAATTATGGAATATGTAAATTGATTCCTATATTTTAATGGTACAAAAATTTAAATTTTAAAACTGATCCTTTTCAAATTTCTAAATTTAAATTTTTAAATGAATTAATTAACGTTTTATTTAAAATGTGTAAATGAAGACATAATAAGATTTTTTAAATGATTCAATAAAAGCTATAAGGTTTTTTAAAATTTTAAAATTGATTAGTTAACCACCCTTTTCAATTTTCTAAATTTAAATTTATAAATGGATTAAACTTTTCTTTTAAAAATGTGTAAATCAAGGCATAATAAGTTTTTCTTTTTTTAATGATAGAATAAAAGTTAGAAAAAATTTTAAAATTTTTAAAACTGATTAGTTTCTTTTCAAATTTTTAAATTTAAAATTGATTAATTAACTTTCCTTTTGAAATGTGTAAATCAATGCATAATAAGATTTTTTTAATAATTCAATAAAAGTTAACCGATAGAAGATTGTTTAATTATTTAAAAAATAAAAATTCTAGAAAAATAATATGAGAGTTTTGAGTTTTACAAAACTCTTGTTATTAGAAATTTCTTTTTCCTTGATATATAGTATAGATGCAATGACAACAGATTTACAAGATACAAATACTATCTTTGTATTTATAAGATACAAATACTAAGCAAATCACATAGCATTTGTTTGAATATGGCTAAAAATGCTAACTTTAGAGTACTTTCAATAGATATCATAAACTTATTTAAGGAAAATGATATATACGTTTATTTTTAAGACTCACTTTATAGATCCAGTGATGTGTCAGGAAAATGATTGATCTAATTATCAATCAATAATTTTCTTGACATATCACTGGATTTAAAAAGTGAATCTAATTTTTAAAGAGTGCTGCTATTAGCATTTACCAAAATTTTTTGAACCCCCCATTTCTTTGGACCCTAACTTTAAACCCTAAATTTCAATAATATTTTTTTGGACACCCCACTTATTACCAAATATACCCATATTCATAATATTTTCACAATGAAATGCACACTCACCTAATTTTTCATTCCTCTCATTCCCTGACTCACTCAATCTTCAGAGTTTGGAGTTTTGGTCCAGTATAGAATTTTTGGACCCCAACCCTCCATCACTCTCATCGCCGTCTCGGCCGTTAACGGAGCATTCCGACGACTCTCATCTTCTCTGAACGCTCTCCGTATCACCGAATCAATAACATTTCTCATCCTCTCATCATCATCTTTTTTGTTGCTTTTTGTATCTTCGTTATCGCTGAGATCGATCGAAGATACTCCAATTTCTACGGGATTTGCTGCAAGATGAGGAAAAATAGAATCATCGTCTAAATCGCCATCAGAATTCTGAATGTAGCCCAAAACAATTTGTTCACTACTGTGTAGAAGAAAAAATGTATTTTGTTCAGAACAGTTTTGTCAAACAATAATGATCCTGTCAGCACTGTATGTCCGAACAAAATTTGTTCATCACTGTGTAACTTGAATCCATTCCAATTCACAACTTAAAATAACATGAATTAAATCCATTCAAAATACGTAACTTAAATCCATTCCAATTCACTCTTTTCCATTCTAAGTTAGTTTAACAAAGAAAATTACATAACTGACTATCTGCATTAATGTTCGGAACCTATGTATTGAACGAAAGGATTATGTTCAGTACTGTATTACCGAACTGTTGGCTTTTTGGCTTTCGAAGGTTATTATTGTAATTATGAGCGTGCCAGCAAGGATCAACCAGTCCTTACAGAAAATTAATTGCCAACCAACTATCAGACGATTGTATTTTAGTTCTTTCAGCCTCAATGAAGATGATTTTTACTGGTGGCTTGATTTAGGAGAATTAAGTAAATAATAATCAAATGAAGAACAATTAAAGCATTTCATTAAAATGAAAACTTACAATGATCCAATTTAGTCTCGTAGAGGTTTACAATGACAATCTACTTGAAACTACTCCTATGAACGAAGTGCAGTGCAGGAATTTTAAAGTACAGAAATGTAAAGAACAGAAAATGTAAAACTGGAAAGGAAATAAAGTAGAATAAGACTGGTTTTTTGGATCTGAGTCTGGGCCTTTTTTCTGGGGCCTTCTCTGCTATTTATACTTATCAAGGATGACCATCGAACTGCATTTCTAACCGTCGAACTGCTCCTCCATGATCGCTGATCATGTTGCCTTATAATTAGCTCCACTATGCCATCATTTGCAGTTAGGCTTCCCTCCTAATTTTGAATTTGAATGTGAATAACCGTTGAAGCCACATCACTTTGTATCTCTTTGCTGATCCAATGCTACTCAGATCTCGTAATAAACCAATACTAACTGCCACATGTACGATCACAATCGAAAACTTGAATAGTCTTCATGTATTACCCTTATTTTGCCACGCGTTGAATTGTAATTGGCTTATATAAAATATGTAGCCAACATTACCCCCCGCACTAATATACCCAATACTTGGTGATATTAGTGGATCAAAGTCTTTCATCCACGTCTTAGAACGTGCATGGGCTTTGCATTCTTCCAAAAATGCAACTGTCATTCATCATTTGCATTAAACTCTCTTTTAATCTTTTGAACGCCCCCACCACCTTAGTATTTGAACAGACTGATACATCTTTTATGGCCAAATCAATTTTCTCCTCTATTGATCGAGCACACGAAGAGTCATCTGATGATGCTGTTCCTCCTCGAAAGAACCTCCATGCATTAATTAGCCACCTTTACCCACCTTCCTATATTCAAGTCATTGAAGCTTTTGCGCACTATCAACCTTTGGATTACGCACTCGTTACCCATAATTCTCTAACCCAAAATTTTATTTAAAAAAATGGACATTGGAAGCTCTTCTTCTAATCCACAATCTTCTGCATGGGATGAGGCCGTGGCTTCTTCTTCCTCCGGGGCTTCCGTTTGGAGAGGCTGGTCGGACTCTAAGACATGTGAGTTGAAGGAGCGAATTAACCATCACTTTGTCAAGTTCACTGATCCTTTAGAGTTCCCTTCCTATGCGCGAAGCTCGGTGGTCTATCCTTACGTGCCCATCAATCACCGACGTAGTTTAGAGGACAATCTACTTGTAGCATGGTACACATCATCCATGTCTACAAAGATAGTACGAGCTACCCTTCGCCCAGAAGAGGCACAGGGGTATAACCCATCATTTTTAGCTAAGAAGGTGAAGCTTCATCCTTTTGACTGGCTTGATTGTGTTAATGTCCCCCGGTTCCCTCCTTCCTTCGAAATGGAAGCCTCTATACCTCATCCTCCGCAAAAACCTTCTTGATTGAAGCTTACCCTCTCTGCGGAGAAGGTTTTTGCTCCTTGCAAGCCTCCACCTCCTCCTACTCCAGCTTAACAAAAGCAAGCCCAATTTCTGCTTGCGGCCTTTTCTCACTTGCTTTTCAATGTTCTTGAGGACGATGTTCCTCTCAAGAACCTTCGATGGGCTTGTGATATTCAGACTCGGGGTCATGTTCTCAACCCCATCGCTCAAGCAGAACTCCACATGTTTTTGGACCAACTCCCATCCATTGGCACCGTACTTCTTTGGCCACTACCCAATCTCTGGATCAACTTTCATCCCTCCGAGTTCATACCCAGTATGAAGCAGAGACCCTCGTCGAGGAATACAATGATTTCAAGAATAAAGACTCTGCGTATTGGGATGACTTGGATATAGACGAGCTGGAACAAGGGCTAAAAGAGACAGCGTTCGAAATGAAGGCTGAAGAGCTCTTTTATCAAATGAGGGCACATCAACTTCAGCAACCAAGCTTGGAACAAATAGAGGATAGAATAAAAAAAAGAACAGAAATTTATTGACCATAGCTGGACTAAATTCCATGATCTCATTATTTATTCTATTCCTTACTTTTATGAACTGGAATTTGTACCCAAAGAGGAACTTTTAATGTAATTGCTTTTGTTTTAATACATCTAAGTCTTTTATCTTTGTTTGGCATTGTTTGATCTTGTCTCCATTTGTCTTTACAATCAAATTTAGGGCTTCGAACTCAACAAACTTATCCTTCGAATCTAGATTCAATCGTTTTAAATGAAACACTGAAAAATCAACACGAACTTTACCAATTTATGGAATACAGTTTGACAATTTTTGTTGATTTCCATTTAGAATCAGTGCTTCGAATTTAACAATTTTGCCTCCTAAAGCTTGTTTTAATCATAACCAACATGTGGTCATGGTTAGTGTGGGAGCCGAATATAAGGCTAAATTGGAAGGGGTATATTATAGTATTAACATTAACCGGCTGTATCCTGCATGATTAGGATGGGCCGAATACAATACGCAGGCTGATTAAGAAAGGATCCTCGAAGCCGAATAGAAGAACGGGTAATGATTGAAAAGTAGGCCCAGGCCCCGAGGTCCCAAAAAGAACAGATATAAATATAGAAGCAGCGTTCTTGGAAAGGTATGTAAGAATAACTCCATTTAACTTAGTGAACAAGCTTTCTTAACCATTGAGACTGACTTGCCCGTCGGAGTGCTAACCCCGGCACCCCCGACCGAAGTGTTGGTGCTTTTACAGGTGACTAGCTGAGGATCAAGAGCGTCTTCCAGGATCTGAAGAGTATTTCCAAACCACTTCCCCACAATTGGCGCCGTCTGTGGGAATACTCAAAGTACATCCATGGAAGGCGTGACGCAAGATCCTCCGATAGCCACCAACGACACTACACAGAGAGACGAAATCACTCCGGCAAATATACTCGGGAAGGAAACCATCGCTGCGAGACGCGCCTTGAATTTTGACTCACTAACGATTTCAGCACAGGAGACGATGCAAGCCATCATAGAACAAGCTAAACAGAATGAACAAAGCCTGGAAAATATGATCGCAGAAAATGAACGCCTCCGTCAAGATTTGGCCCTGGAAGTAGCAAAATCCAAAGAAGCCGCGCGCCAAGACCCCGAACGACCCCTGAGGGCAGGTAGACAACGACCTCGAGCCCGACCAAGGGAAACCGATAGTGACTCCAACTCATTATCCACGGAGCATAACAAGGGACGCTCAGATACTTCCAGCTCCTCTGAAAAAAGTCCACACACAAGGAACAAGCGCAGAAGAATCAGTTCAGACGAAGAGGACCGGCACGATCCTTTTATCCGACGAATTGTGAGGGCGGCCCTGCCCAAGAAGTTCAAAGCTCCATCATTTACTCTCTACGATGGAAAATCAGACCCCACTGATCATATACGTCACTACAAGCAGGCCATGACGTTGCATGCAGACAATGAAGCCCTCATGTGCCGAATATTCCCCAGCAGCTTGGGGCCATTAGCTGTCAGATGGTATTACAAGCTGGAGCCGGCTTCGATTAGAAGTTTCCATCAATTACAAAAATCCTTCAGGGCCAGGTTCATCACCAACGAGGTACAGTCGAAACAGGCCGACTCTCTCTGGGCTATGCAAATCCAACCAGGAGAAACGCTGAGAGCATATTCGGCGCGATATTGGGAGTGCTTCAATCTCGTTGACAACGCTTGCAACGACTCCATGGCCGTCACCGCCTTCAAAATGGGACTACATCCCGACAGTGCTCTTCGCAACTCCCTGACCAGAAGACTCCCCAAAACAGTCTGGGCGTTGATGAAGAAAGTCGAAGAGTATTGCAAAGTGGAAGACGATGCCTTGAGGATTAAAGCCAGACAAGTGTCCTCCAAACTGGCACCTCCTGAAATTGCTCAACCAATAAGTTCCGTGCCACCTCCGAGCCCTGAGCCGCGACAACGTGCTAAACGAGACAAAAGGCGGGACTCTCGCCGATCAAGTAATCAATGCTCCCACCCGACGAATGAACAATTGCAAGTCGACAGTAGACGCTCGAGGCGCGCTGACAAAAAGTACACGGAACTGTCAGAGCCAATCACCGCGGTAATGACCAAAATCCAACACCTTCCATTCTTCAGATGGCCGTCAAAGATGGTGGGGCCACCCGATACACGACGAAAGGACCGGAGGTGCGAATATCACAAAGATCACGGCCACGAAAACAGAGAGTTGCTACGCATTAAAAGATCACCTGGAAGAACTGGTGCAAGATGGCCGACTGCAGCAGTATGTGAAACAGGGAAAGCCAACCAAGGCATTAGCATTGAGGTAGGACTCTCCCCCACTTGGCATGATCCATGTAATTTACAGCCTGCCTACACCCCCAGCCGTGCACACAATTCGATCGCATCCAACTCTGCAGGGGCGCCGTATTTCGACTGACCGGTCCGAACAAGCTCCGACAATTGCTTTCAACAACTCCGACCTCAATGGCGCCACGGCTTCCCACATCGATCCGTTGATCATTGGATTACGTATAAACCGGTTCGTCATTGAACGAATTCTCATAGACCCAGGGAGTAGTTCAGAGGTCATGTACTACCAAGCTTTCACTAAGCTCGGCCTCAACGAGTCAGATCTATCTCCGGCGCCTCACCCACTGTTCGGCTTTAATACGAATCCCGAATATCCATTGGGCAAGGTCATATTACCTGTTCGAGCGGGTTCTAGAACGGTCGAAGCGGAATTCCTAGTCGTGAAGCTCCCCTCGCCGTATAACGCCATCATGGGAAGAAGCTGGCTACATCTCATGAAGGCCATCCCAAACACCTACCATCAGATCCTGCGTTTCCCAACAACCCACGGCATTGAAGAAATACGTGGTTCCCCCCAATCGGCACAAGCTAAGTTCTGATGAAAACCCTATCACTGACCCGATCTGTGGGCTCTGATACCTGTAAATATATTTCACCTCTGCAATACGAACTATTTTTCCTCATCCCTCAAAATCATATGTCAATTTCCAGTGGGGCACTTGCCAGGATTGGCCAAATCAAGTCTCCGGATTCGAAGCGCCTTTCGTGGATATCACGATCGGCCAAATCAAGTCTCCGAATTCAGAGCCCCCTTTGGCGCATGACGCCTTAGGGCCGATTAAGTCTCCGGATTCGGAGCGCCCTTCGTAGATATCACGATCGGCCAAATCAAGTCTCCGAATTCGGAGCCCCCTTTGGCGCATGACGCCTTAGGGCCGATTAACTCTCCGGATTCAGAGCGCCCTTCGGCGCATGACGCCTTAGGGCCGATTAAGTCTCCGGATTCGGAGCGCCCTTCATGGATATCACGATTGGCCAAATCAAGTCTCCGGATTCGGAGCGCCCTTCGTGGATATCACGATCGGCCAAATCAAGTCTCCGAATTCGGAGCCCCCTTTGGCGCATGACGCCTTAGGGCCGATTAAGTCTCCAGATTCGGAGCGCCCTTCGGCGCATGACGCCTTAGGGCCGATTAAGTCTCTGGATTCGGAGCGCCCTTCGTGGATATCATGATTGGCCAAATCAAGTCTCCGGATTCGGAGCGCCCTTCGTAGATATCACGATGGGCCAAATCAAGTCTCCGAATTCGGAGCCCCCTTCGGCGCATAACGCCTTGGGGCCGATTAAGTCTCCGGATTCGGAGCGCCCTTCGTGGATATCACGATCGGCCAAATCAAGTCTCCGAATTCGGAGCCCCCTTTGGCGCATGACGCCTTAGGGCCGATTAAGTCTCCGGATTCGAAGCACCCTTCGTGGATATCACGATCGGCCAAATCAAGTCTCCGAATTCGGAGCCCCCTTTGGCGCATAACGCCTTAGGGCCGATTAAGTCTCCGAATTCGGAGCCCCCTTTGGCGCATGACGCCTTAGGGCCGATTAAGTCTCCGGATTCAGAGCGCCCTTCGGCGCATGACGCCTTAGAGCCAATTAAGTCTCCAGATTCGGAGCGCCCTTCGTGGATATCACGATTGGCCAAATCAAGTATCCGGATTCGGAGCGCCCTTCGTGGATATCACGATGGGCCAAATCAAGTCTTCGAATTCGGAGCCCCCTTCGGCGTATGACGCCTTAGGGCCGATTAAGTCTCCGGATTCGAAGCGCCCTTCGTGGATATCATGATCGGCCAAATCAAGTCTCCGAATTCGGAGCCCCTTTGGCGCATGACGCCTTAGGGCCGATTAAGTCTCCGGATTCGGAGCGCCCTTCGGCGCATGACGCCTTAGGGCCGATTAAGTCTTCAGATTCGGAGCGCCCTTCGTAGATATCACGATTAACCAAATCAAGTCTCCGGATTCAGAGCGCCCTTCGTGGATATCACGATGGGCCAAATCAAGTCTCTGAATTCGGAGCCCCCTTCGGCGCATGACGCCTTAGGGCCGATTAAGTCTCCGGATTCGGAGCGCCCTTTGTGGATATCACGATCGGCCAAATCAAGTCTCCGAATTCGGAGCCCTCTTTAGCGCAT
The DNA here is from genome assembly GCA_036172215.1 of Camellia granthamiana. NCBI lineage: Eukaryota > Viridiplantae > Streptophyta > Magnoliopsida > Ericales > Theaceae > Camellia > Camellia granthamiana. Next base: position 116,215,019 of record CM069909.1, on the reverse strand, counting down.
GACGCCTTAGGGCCGATTAAGTCTCCGGATTCGGAGCGCTCTTCGTGGATATCACGATTGGCCAAATCAAGTCTCCGGATTCGGAACGCCCTTCGTGGATATCACGATCGGCCAAATCAAGTCTCCGAATTCGGAGCCCCCTTCGGCGCATGACGCCTTAGGGCCGATTAAGTCTTCGGATTCGGAGCGCCCTTTGTGGATATCACGATCGGCCAAATCAAGTCTCCGAATTTGGAGCCCCATTTGGCGCATGATGCCTTAGGGCCGATTAAGTCCCCAAATTCGAAGCCCCCTTTGGCGCATGACGCCTTAGGGCCGATTAAGTCTCCGAATTCGGAGCCCCATTCGGCGCATGACGCCTTAGGGCCGATTCAGTCTCCTTAAGGCCGAATGGGCCCCGGGTTCAAGCCTCCAAATATGGAGCCCGCTTTAGTGCTTCAAAGGATTATTGCATTAATCCATTCGGCCATACTAATCGGTCTACAGTGCTAAGCGCTAATTACGTCTCCGAATCCGGAGCAAACGTTAGCACGAACAAAAGATATTGACAATTGATCCTATGCAACACGCTAGAACAGATCATACATTCGAAGTAATGTGCTTTAGTACACAAGCAAAATTCAGAATAACACGCAAATATATTTAAAATAAAACCATTTATTTGATTAAACAGTTGTTACATAAACACAACCCCCATTCGAGCATTACAATATCGAAAGCAAAAAAAGAACAAAACGCGCCGGTAAAGCAGCTTCGCCGGATCGACGACCGTCGCCCTAAACCCCTCCACGACGTGCAATACCTTGAACCAGTTACGCTTAAGCCCACGACTTGCATAGCGCCAAACTTCCCCTGACACCATTGACAATGTCAAGGCAAAGATCCAGGACAAGGAAGAATGAACTTGACAGTTGTTGACTCTCCATTCGGGGTGATTTGCTTCGATGACTTGGAGACTCGCAGATCTCAAGCTCTTTGGATGGCCTAACTCCCTCACGGGTAGGTTTTCTGCTGCAAACCATCTCAACACCAAACTTGACCGAAGTTTGAGCCTTTGTAACCAAAATCACCACCCCACACAATGAATAATGAGTCAAGTGGGATTATTGGTGCGAAGCACCTACTCCTTTTATTCTCAGCAACGACCGCGATCTCGAGGTCCCAATCCCAAGAAAATTTTATTAACGCCAAAAAACGCATTGGCTGAATAAGACGAGTGCCGATTGACATTCGCTACGACCGCCATCCCGACGGCTGGCGGAAACGCGCACTGGCTGGGCCAAAGCAAAATAGATTAATTAAACCGGTCAGCCACGTCTTCACATGCCGATCACCCTTGACCAGCCCACTAATCCAACTGGCCAAGCATCAATGCGCTGACCCAAGTCAAAGATAAATGGCCGTTGAAATAGCCTCAATAAAACCTTAACGATCGTCACGAATGTGTCGATCCTGCCCATGTGCAGATCCTGCCGATAAGCCCACATACCACCGGACAGTTAACAGCTACCTGGGTCGGACAATATTTAGACATTCATTCAAACAATTAAACAACACGAAATACACATATGCCGAATATGAATGACAACGAAACATTTATAATGAAACGTTCTTTATTCAATAAAACAACAAGTTACATAGTTTCAAACGCGACCTGCGTTCCAATCTTACAACTATTAAACTCATACGGCGTCACCCTCATCCTCACTCTTCCCAACTTCGAAAGCAGAAAACGGAAAATCTTTATTCCTGTAGCGTGGTGATGCCGAATCAATTCCCGACGCTCCTAGAGTTTCTGCGGCTTGAGATGCCTTGATCCAACCGTGCCTAAACCTACGGTTTTCACATCGGCACACTTCTTCAGCTAATTTTTCCCTGGTTTTCTCGATTCCCACTTTTCGGCCCTCATAGAAACCTTTCTCATAGGCCCTCTCCTTCGCGCTCTCTATTGCGAACATACTTGTCGTCTCTCGATCGGCAAGTGCGGAGCTGATAAGCCGACTAGTAACCCTCTCTTCCACAATTGGGTTCGCGTGCGCGGTGGATTGTGCCTGAGCCACCTTGGTCTTCCTTAGTTCCCGCTCGGTCGCCTCCACGCGGGCTTCCAAACTTCGAATACGTTCTTCCTTCTTCTCCATCTCTTGACGGGCAGCGCGCAGTCGCATGCCGACTTCGTAAGCAGTGTAAAGCCCCTTCACCGCGCCGTGAATGCCCTCGCGAAACACCTCGTAGTCCTGTCGACCCAGCATTGATTGCTGAACCTCAGGAGGAAATATTTGTCGGGCAAAGTCGACCGCTACGTCTGGGTCTCGAACGATCGAGTCCGCCTCCGTCATGGGTCTATTCTTCACAAATACCGGAAAGCTTAATGGGCGCGGATTAGCGTCAGACCTCCTCTCGACTCGGGACTGTGGAGATTTACCCTACGACTGCTTGTCTCGCCTGGGCGATCTGCTGCGACGTCGAGGAGACTGACGCCTCTCGCGACCCCTAGAACTCCTACTTCCTGAGCGCGAGGGTTCACTACCTCGATTCATATCTTCACTCAGCTCAGCTCAGCTAGGGTCTTCGCTTCCCCTTTACTATTAAAGAAGAGTCGGTTCGACATTCGCGCAATCAGTCTTCTTACAAGAGCTCAAGTCAGTTGTTTGCCAAGATCATAAATGATGTACCTTTGTTCAGTTACCCTTCATAGAGGCAGCACTATCTAGGCACTCTCATTAATTGAAGAGCCTGAATCGCCCGTCGCCAACTGAGTCGACGGCAGGGGCACGATTTTACCATCAAGTACCCCAACCGGCTCACGAATCGATTCTTCAAACCTCTTTAGGAACCGCCTGGGGCAAGGGCAGATTCATCAATATATACGGCTCAAGTACCCCAGCCGGCTCACGAATCGAATCGATTCTTCAAACCTCTTCAGGAACCGCCTGGGGCAAGGGCAGATTCATCAATCTATCCTTCAGGAACCGCTGGGGCAAGGGCAGATTCATCAATATATACGGCTCAAGTACCCCAGCCGGCTCGTATATTCCTCAATATATACGGTTCAAGTAACCCAGCCGGCTCACGAATCGAATCGATTCTTCAGACCTCTTCAGGAACCGCCTGGGGCAAGGGCAGATTCATCAATATATACGGCTCAAGTACCCCAGCCGGCTCGTATATTCCTCAATATATACGGCTCAAGTACCCCAGCCGGCTCACGAATCGAATCGATTCCTCAAACCTCTTCAGGAACCGCCTGGGCAAGGGCAGATTCATTAATATACTCGGCTCAAGTACTCTAGCCGGCTCATGAATCAACTCTTCATAATTCTAATCCAGTCGGCATGTGAAGGACGAATCAATATTGCCACTGGATATTCAACCTCTAAAAGCTGAAACTCAGGAACAATTTTACGCCAAATAGCGAAAGACATCACAATGTTTCATTAACATAACCACACAAATTGTGTACAAGTAGAAGTGAAATTACAAGGAAATTTTCATTAATAAATTGCGTACAAGATAGCAACCAATTTATATATGAAAACTACCCTGAACCAACAAAACTCTACCAAACAAATATCAAAAACTTACACAAAAATAAAAAAACTTAATAAATTTGGAAACATCTCCCAAATCACTCCTCGGTGTCGGATTCAAGTGGCTCAACATCTACTTGCTCGTAAGGAATTGGCACAGCCAACGTAACCCCAGCGGCAGCAAGGGCTTTGAGCCAACCGTGTTTGAACCCCCGATTCTCAAATTTGGGAACTTCATCAACATATTCCGTAAAGGCGGCTCTTTTTCCTGCCTCAAAAGCCTCCGATTCGGCTTTCTCCTGGGCCGCCTTGAGCTCATCTAACTGAGTCTTCGCCTCGGCAAGTTCGTCTTCAAAGAGCTTGAGCGACTCCTCACTCGCACTCGCTCTAGCCTCAGCATCAGAACGAAGCTGTTCAGCAGTGCGAGCCCTCTCCTTCTCCGCTTCGGCTCGTGCGCTCTCCATTGCGGCTCTCATTTTCTCAAACTCGGCCCTACTCTTCTGACCGTCCACTTTTGTTTGCAAACGGTCAATTCTGCCAAGAGCATCGTGCAGGCGGTGGCCTAAGTCGGTGATCCTGCCGACAGTCTGCAAAAACAAGTGATCGTCAGATACCCTTGTAAAAATGGATTCAAGCGAATTTAATACCTACCAGAAGTGCCAACTGCACAGACAGGGCTACAGCCAAAATATCCGGCGCGGCGCAAAAGCCCGCATTGTCCGCCGGCAAGGAAATTGAGGCCGCCAGGCTCAATGCAACGGCCGGATCCTCAATAGCCGAAGCGTTGGAAGAAATCGGCATATCTCTGATCTCTGGCTGAATTACAAAAGGAGCAACCACGTCCGATTCTTCGAGGCGAGGCCGTTTGTCAGCAGGGCTAATTTCTGAACTAGCCTCCTCATCGGTGCCACATTTTTGGCCGCGCTCCTCCGGAATCAGCCGTTCTTCACCGGCCTGCTGTTCAACTTTTTCCATGCCGACCGGTGTAACCTGAGCCGTTCCTTCAATAATGAGTATAAAGGCCTTAGCCAAGCTGGCATCAGATTCGGCGGCCTTGGCCTTTTTTCGAGCAGCCATTCGCTTGGCATTTCTCTTACGCGCCATTTGCGTAAGGCTTTCCTTTGCCATACCTTTGAAGAAGTCGCCGGGAAGATCTCCTAAATTCGCGAAAATATCTCCGGAAGAGAACTCTGCCTGACCCGAAGCGGATGGAGAGGAAGGCTGGTTGAGTCCAGCAGCCTCAAACGCTGAACGCACGGCCTCGTCGACCTCTTCGGCCTCCTCAGTGAGTTCTCTGGCCGGATCGGCAACTACTATCACCGGCTCTGCGTCTTGCCCCGAATCAGAAGCTTCAAGACCAATTTGCCTAAGGTTCTTGTAGCTGGGGAAGATAAGAGCCGAGAGGTTCTGATCGCCGGATGGATTCGGAATGTTGTCCGCAGCCGAGAACGTGGTATAAGTCGGTTCGTACCGAAGTAAAATGTGGGCGGCTCTCCCTTGTTTTTGCACGTTTTGGCGGCCGAAGTAGTTGAGTGCAGTCTTAATGTCCCTGAGGACCGCGTCGTCAACAGAAGTCAGAATCTTCTTCAATTTATTACCTGCAAAAGATGAGAGATTAAGGAAAGAGAGCTGATTAAAAGACAGATCAACAAACATAAGATACTACTTGGCAACCTAGATCACCCTTATGTCCGTCGTCAACCCTCTTACCAGAACTGGCAAGCATAGTCACCAAATGATGGTCAGTATCCTTGGCCCTAAGGAAGTACCGCCCCAGCCGACCAGAGGATTTGGCTAAAGCATAGCAGTGCCGAATGGCCGGAATTCCAAGATTGATCCTAAGGCGTCGATTCAATTCTATAATCCCCATAATGATTCGAAAGAAATTTACATTGGGTTGAGAAGGAATCAGACTCCAATAGCGAAGGACGGGCCTAAGCAATGGATGTAGGAGGAAACGAACTCCGCCCTCCGCAATGGACAGGAGGGGGAATACGATCGTATTCTGATCCTCTCTCTCCATATCTAGAGAACTGTCCGTTACAAGAGACAAATGAACGTCATCGGGAATGGAAAAATGTCGCCGGAATCCGGAAATGCGACTCTCAGAAATGAGGTCTTTCAAATGTTTAGCCATTTCAACAGGGACCCAAGGATTCGCCAAAAGTAAGAACAATAAACAGAGAATAGGACTACAAAGAAAGGAGAAGAAGACTTACGAAGAGCAGATGAGACGAAGATAGACGGACGAAAGTTGCAGAAAATATGAGTGCGAGGGGAGATGCGCGCTGGCGGTCCAAACGTATCAGATGATCGACGAAATGTGTATACAAAAGGACTGAAGTTTCAAGTCGCAATAAATGCGAAAGACGCATGAATAGGGCGGGAAAGTATAATGATAAACAAAAAGGCGTGTGCCTCCTGACATCTTCTGACATCTGTCTTGGGAAACACGAGGCCGCCTGATCAATGATAAGCTTTTCGAATTCTAGACCAAACACGCCGATTAACTACCGTCAATGGGGAGTTCGGGGGGCAATTGTGGGAGCCGAATATGTGGCTAAATCGGAAGGGGTATATTATAGTATTAACATTAACCGGCTGTATCCTGCATGATTAGGATGGGCCAAATACAATACGCAGGCCGATTAAGAAAGGATCCTCGAAGCCGAATAGAAGAACGGGTAATGATTAAAAAGTAGGCCCAGGCCCCGAGGTCCCTAAAAGAACAGATATAAATATAGAAGCAGCGTTCTTGGAAAGGTATGTAAGAATAACTCCACTTAACTTAGTGAACAAGCTTTCTTGACCATTGAGACTGACTTGCCCGTCGGAGTGCTAACCCCGGCACCCCTGACCGGAGTGTTGGTGCTTTTACAGGTGACTAGCTGAGGATCAAGAGCGTCTTCCAGGATCTGAAGAGTATTTCCAAACCACTTCCCCACAGTTAGTATGATCAGTCAGTTTAAAAGTGAACATTTTTGCTTCGAACAAAAGTCCATACTTTCAAAAATATGGAAGCCCCTTTCGAGGGCTGCACTGTTTTAGTCCGAAAACGCAATCTTTTCTGATATATATAAACCAACTATTGGTTTTGATTTTTGAACAACAATTCCCATCCTTAAGGGATATCAAGTTTTGCTTCGAAGGACATTACTCTCATTAAGAAACCTAAAACAGGTCTTTAATCCTTTTGAAGTAAACAAATACTTAAGCATTCTTACACCCTTAGGTATGGAATGTGCTTCGAAGCCGGCTTCTCAGTTTCGAAGCCGTTGTTATTTGACTTTTGGCACCAAAATCTGGTTTCGAAGCCAAATATTTTATTTCGAAGTTGGCATCAATATATGGGATGTGTTTTTCCCTCAAAAAGTATCAATATTGAAGGAAACTCTTCGTATCTGTACCTTTAGTACTTTACGAATTACACGATATATTTTCCAAACACAAAGGTTTTTTAAAACCCTTTTATTTCGTGTTTTGAAATCACTCGCTCGCTTAACACAGAAACTCTTCCCCTCTATTAACCCTTTCTTCCTTGCTGCTTGCTACCAATGAATTCTTCTTCTCTGAAAGTACTCACTGGCGATCGTATAAGCCCAACCATGGCTTTGAAAAGATGTATTGATGAAGAAATCGCCAAGTTAACAGCTGATGGGTCAAGTGCCATAGACGGACGCCTCTTTGTTCCTCGCCACAGTAACAAACAAGAATATGTCCTAGGTCCCATCTTTCGAGAAGCTCCTGCTCAACTTCCAGCTTTATACCCTCGCTTGGAGGACCACTTTCTTCTCTACGAAGGAGGGCTCGACTAGGGAAATTGGAGAATGACCCGACCTCACCGTTGTTGGCCGACATTGAGAGCTGAATGGGATGAATGATATAACAGAATTGTGCCTGCAAGAGAAGGTGGCCTGCAAGAGCTCTGTATTCTCGACGCTCTTCGTCTTTCCAAGTTTATCATTCCTGAAGACCCTTTTTTGATTCCTGCTGCTCTTTACTTTTGGAACATGGCTTTTAATTTTTTTCAGTTTTTGTGTGACATGATGGCCCCCACCATTCTTGATATCTGCCATCTCTTAGGGCTTTCACCCCTTGGTACTCCTTTTACTCCCAGCTACCCAAACCTCTCTATTAAGTTTTCTCTTCCACCCTTAAACTCCTCCTACAGTGATTTTGTAAAGGCTGAAAACAAAAGGGAAGGCCCCGTGAGAGATAGAGAACTCTTTTCCTTTATTTTATACTGGTTGTGTAAATTTCTCTTTTATATATCATCTCAGCGGATTATGCCTAAGTTTGCCCCACTTGCGAAGGCCCTTGTTTTGAAAAAATGCATAGCCTTGGCCCCATATCTCTTAAGCCATGTTTACAGAGCCTGCTCCCAATTTTGAGAGAAACCTCTTGATACTAACCAAGGAGGTCCCATTTGGGTGCTCCAACTCTAGCTCTTTGCTTACTTCACCGATTTACATCCCAAATGCTTGAAATTCCTTGTTCAGGATCCTAGCACTTATCAGGAGAAATATGCTAGAATTGTTCTTTATCCTGCTTCCTTTGCATATTACCTCACCTTTTTTCATCAACTCCCTATTTCTCCATCTGCCACCTTATTCTACCCCTTTGATGCCAACAAAGGACCTGCTTGGCTGCAAACATTCTTGGCTGATAAAGAGTGCTCCACCCTACCACACAAGGATATGTGGGCTTCTATTTTGTTACCGAGGGAGCTGTTCATTGGTACTTTAAACCCTCGAGCTTATAAGTGTATATCTGAGGTATACTGCCCTTCTCAGTTTGCCAGGCAATTTAGGTTTACTCAGGGGATTCCTATTTCACTTTGCAGCCTCTCGAATGTCCATCTTACAGTCAGAGACCTGAAAGTACCCAAATCAAAACTAGAAGAGGCAACATTTAAACTGTTGAAGGAATTGAGTGAGTTCAAGTTTGTCCCCTTCCTTTCCTCTGGCTTGGCTTTGAAAAGATTTCAAAACTGGTGGACAGCCAACATGGAAGTGCGCCTATCAGTACACCCTCATGATTTGCTAATAGGGTTAAGAGTGCCTTCTAAGGCTAAACCAACAACAGTTGAAAACATATCCTCTCTTTCCACAGCTGCTCAAACTGTTCCTGTAATCTCAACCCCTCCAGCTAGAGTTACCAGAGCTGCTTCAAAAAAGGGTAAGTATTTTCAGGTTCCTTTTCTTTTAGACTCTTTTGTTTGTTTCCTTTACACTCATACCTCTTGGTGCAGGGTCTCCACAAGAAGAATCCCCTAAAAGAGCTGAAACTTTAGCTGCTCTCAAAGACAAACAACAACAGAAAAAGAAAAGGAAGCTAATACTTACTCCTAAAGAATCTGAATCTTAGACTGAAGAGAGAGAGATTGAGAAAGAGCAAGAAATACCATTACAGAGAACAAAGAGAAAAAAGGTAATTGTTTCTCCATCTGATTCGGTCGAAGACCCTACTCATGAGATAGCTGCCAAAGCAGTGGAAAAGGAACTTACTCCCGAAGAGCCTGAATCCCAGATTGAAGAGAAAGAGATTGAGAAATAGCAGGAAATACCATTACAGAGAAGAAAGAGAAAGAAGATGACTGTCTCTCCTTCTGATTTGGTCGAAGACTCCACTCATGAGGCGACTGCCAAAGCAGTAGAGGAGGAACATTCCAGAGAAATAATTGTTTTTCAAAGAGCTGAGAAGAGGTGGCAGCAACAACTATTAAGAGATGAAGCTGCTACTGCTGATGCAATCCAAAGGAAAACTGCGAGAAAGCAACACATTGCTGAACACTATTCCCTTCGTAGCTCTCCCATCATTGCTATCACTTCTGAAACAAGTAATTTCTTTCATGCCTCTATTCTTTTCTTGTCAAATTCTTAATATTGAGACTTGACATTACTTTGTACTTCTTCTTTTGCAGCAACAACTACTGAGCCTATTCTTCCAATAAGGACTCCCTCAGTTTCGGTTGAAGTTGATCAATTGCAAAATGTGAAGTCTAATACTCCCACTTCCTAGGCCTACATTCTCTGTACCCTCCTTGAGGCCAAGTATTCCTGCTCCTTTCCCTTCTGGCTTAATTCCATATCTCCTTCATTTGACTTTTGATTCATCTCAATTTAATTCTCTTTCAAGCCTTGCTTTTCCTCCTCCTCTTAAGGAAACTCCAGCTGCTACTTCCTCTTTGATGGTAGCTGATTCTTTTATAGAGGGTACTAGTAGCCCTCAAACTCATGGTTTATCACCTCTACCTAGTTCCAGCCCCTCTTCCCTCGACTTATTAGTAACTAGAACTATAGAGACTGCTGAAGATGCTCCATACATTTCTCCTATTCCTATGCAGTCCTTCGTGCCTTCCACCAAAACTCTTTCTGCACCTTTCATGTCCACGGACGAGGTAGACATCTTCAAAGCAAGACTAGCTAGTCTCTTCGACATGCCTTCCACCTCTCAAATGGCTAGTGATGAGACTGGGCCATTAGTTTTGGCTAATTCCCTACTAGAAATTTTTGAAAGCTCTTCCTCCGGTAGTAAGCCTTCTTCACCTCTGATGGACTTGGATAGCTGTTTGGAGCTGTTGACATCTTTTTTGAGGATTCCTTTCGAGGCCTTAGAGAGACCTATAATAAGAAATGGCTTCCTTCAGTCCTGTAAAATTGTTGAGCAATCCGGCATGACTGTCTCAAGTCATTTATCTCAGGCGGCAGCCACCATCGACTTTTACATCAACATTTGTCACGCTGCCAAGGCTGCAGAGGAGAAATTAGTGAGAGACCAGAGCTTTGTTTCCAAAGTACATACTGAAGTATCAGAGCTAAAGGAACAACATTCCTCTGTCTCCCAATTTCGAACTCAACTACTGGAGAAGAAAGCTCAACTTGAGGAGGAGCTATCTGCAGTTAATCAGGCCTTAGTTCGAACTGGCCGATTGAAAGAAAGAAATGAAGGACTGGCCGATTAAAAGCAAGAAATGACCACAACCATCCAGTTGTTTTCATTATTTAAGAATAGAACATCTGTTGTAAAAGAACAACTGAGGCATTGTACTGACTTCTGAGCCAATTTATGACAAAATGTATTCAACTCTTTATAAAAAGCAAATTCTTATTATCATTTGAATATTCTTATATTCTTTTATTGAGCATTTATTTTATTCCTTGTGTTTTTCAAATGGTTGAAAAATAAGGCTTCAAATATCTGCCATTAATCTTTTTGGGATGTACATACCCATTTAAATTTCTCAAATGGTATGCTCCAAAAGGTAGGACTCTATGAACTTGATATGGTCCTTCCCAGTTAGGTGACCATTTACCAAACTTATGGCTCTTAATCCCTATTGGGAGTATTGTCTTCCATACCAAATCACCTTCATCAAAGTCAATGTGTTTGACTTTTTTATTATAATTTTTGGCTGCTTTCTTATTTTGGAAAATAATGCTATTTAATGCCAGAATTCTAGCTTCATCTATACTTTCTAACTCCAAGAACATACTCTGATGGTATTGCTCAAGATCTAACTGGTCTTGGCATCTTACCCTCAAGGACTTAACATTAATTTCCATAGGTAACACTGCATCATGCCCATCTACTAAAGCATAAGGAGTGACTCATGTGCTTGACCTTGGAGAAGTTCTATAAGCCCACAAAACATCCAACAATAAGTTATGCCAATCCCTTGGATTGTCTTCCACAACATTTTGTATTCCCTTTTTTAAAGACTTATTTGATGATTCAGCTTGACCATTGGCTTGTGCATAATAGGGGGTGAAATTAACAAGGCTAATTCCAAATTCTGCCACAAAAGACTTCATCATCTTCCCATCAAATACAATCCCATTATCAACAGTTATAGCCTGTGGGATGCCAAATCTATGGATTAAATCCTTAATGAATCCAATGACTTCAGTCTGGTCTACAGCCTTGTATGGCTTAGCTTCGACCCACTTAGTGAAGTAATCAGTGACCACTAAGATGAAACAATGATGTTTCGAAGAGGATGGGTGCATTTTCCCCATCATGTCCATAGCCCATCCTCTAAATGGCCAAGGCTTCACAACTGCATGCAGGTCAGTTATGGGCACGTGCCTTATTGTGCCATGCTTTTGGCATGCCTGGCAACCTCTTGCATACTCTATGCAGTCTTTAAGGATAGTTGGCCAATAGTAAGAATGCCTTCGAAGCAACCATCTCATTTTCACATCAGGTTGATGAGCACCACAGATGCCTTCATGAACCTCAACCATAGCTGTCAATGCTTCATTTGGACCTAAACATTCTAACAATAGCCCATCTCCCCCTCTTTTGTAGATAGCATTACCATACATTATGTATTGCATAGACTGCAATTTAATTTTTCTACTGGCTTTCGAAGTTGGGCCAGTTAGATACTGCATTATTGGATGCCTCCAATCTTGCTCTTGTAAGTCATTATGATTGACTTCTAGGACCACATTCCTTTTATTCAAGGGTAGTATTACTTTCTGATATGTTGTCTGGCTTATATCTCTTTCAGTATTATCCCTTCTCTTGAAATTCGAAACTTTCTGAGCTACATCATTAGCTTTATTATTCAAGAATCTTGGGACATGAGTTACATTTGCTATCTGAAATTGAGAAAGCAGATGTAATGCAACAACATAGTATGGCAACATGCTTATACTTTGACATTTGAAAATCTATTTCACCTGGTTAACTACCAATTGAGAATTTCCAAATATGTCAACTACATGAGCTTGTAATCCAATAAGTATTTCCAGTCCTATTATTAAAGCTTTATATTCAGCTTGATTATTGGAACAAGTAATTTCATCCACTCTGAAACCATGCGTGGTTTCTACTCCTTGTGGTGACTTGATTACTATACCAATTCCAGTTAAACCATTGGCTTTTGATCCATCGAACCACATTTGCTATGGTTCAACACTAGCCATACCAAGTTTCATTATCTCTTGGCTTTCTGTTTGACATGGATGGTCTGCCAAAAAATTAGCTAAAACTTGTCATTTTACTACCTTTTGGGGAACATATTCTAGATGAAATTATGACAAATCTAGTATCCATTTGCCAATTCTTCCTCTCAACATGGGTCTAGATAACATACACTTAACCAAATCTGTGGTTGCAATTACCAAGACAGTTGTAGGCAAAAGATAATATCATAATTTCATTGCAGCAAAATACAATGCAAGGCACAGCTTTTCTACAGCTGAATATTTACATTCACAAGAATTTAGAAACCTACTAAGGTAATAAACAGCTTGTTCCTTGCATTCTTCATTGTCTTGGGCTAAGAAAGCTCCCAATGAATCTTCTGCTGCAGTTATGGTAATTACATTCGTGGGCTCAAGTGTAATTAATATTGACATGGGACCAATTATTCTACAAAATAAATTGCAGGACTAAATGGTTCAAACTATCTAAACTTAGGATTTATTGGTGTTTTTTCCTAAAATATATGTTGTATAATATATTTGTTATAAATATTTTTTAAATAGAAGTTATTGTGTTATATCTTATTTTATGAAAATATTTTTAAAAATTTACTATTCACGTGTTCAAAAATCTGATTGCTAACTATTCATCTTTTGACAAATTTCATATTGATTGGTTATTTTTTTGACAAAATTGATTTGCCCACATGGTTGGTGGGTCATTTTTTTACTAAAGTGTATTTAAAATATATACAAAAATTTTAAAAGAAGTATATATTTTTAGATATGATATAAATATTATTTAAGGAAAGTTTACTATGCATACAAATATTTTAATAGAAAAGTTACTGTGTAGTCAAATTTTTTAATAAAAAAGTTACTATACAGTCACTATGCACATTTGTTTTTGTCGAGGGATGGTTGAATATTTTGTATTACTATTTATCGAAAGCGATGTTTGTCAAATTTTCAAACGGCTGTCTTCAATTTTTCAAACGCCCGCGTGATTATATTGTCACCCTCATTATCTGACAAATAAGAGAAAAAGTCATGCCCCGCTTCCATACCCATGAGATTCGTACGTCAGCAAGAAGCTTTCCTCCTTCTTAATGGGTATATTTTTTGGTATAAATAGAAGTGTTTTGAGTGGACAAAATTCAAGAACTTAAAAAGAAAAAAAATCTGTGTGTTCCAAAATTTCGAGTGTATGTTTTTTTACTCTGCTCTTTTACTTTCAGATCTAAATGTTGTCTTTGATCTTATACTTTTATATCTACTCTTTATAAGAGAATTATTATAAAAGATGGCTGAAATACCTATTATCCTTATTGATTATTTTGTAAGAGATTTTGTAAGGGTGAGGCATTTGCTGTTGAGTGAGACTCAACAGATAATAGTAAGACTTGTGTAAAATCCACAAGCTTAGTGAAACTTTGGTGGTGTATTGATTCATTTTGATAATGAACAAATACTCGAAGAGGTTCTTTAATAATGTACATATTGTGTGAGTGTGTAAAAATCAATGTATGTTTATACAACCATGAACAACATTCAAGAACATGAAAATATTAACACAAATATATAAAAGGATGTTGTGAACATTTACAGTCCTAATTTGTATGACAATGCACATTTTTATTACAATCATGCAATGTCAATCTTATAATACAACCTCAAAATTGAAATACAATTTCAAACATGGGATAATAAAAGTGATAAATTTCCTCTAAACACAGTGGTTAATGTTCACAAAGTGTCTAATTAATTTACACATGTAATGAATGTTCACAACATAATTATGTATCTGTGACAACCCTCACTACTATTTACTGATCACACCACTGATTAGTGCTAATCTATGATTAAGCATGTTAATTGACTGATTGACTGAAATTCTGAACTGATTGATTGAGTGTGTTAGTTTGAATGCAATTCTATCTGTTGACTGTTAAATGATCTGTTCATGTTTTATGTTTTAAACTGTAAATTGAAGGCCTTGTCGGCGGCTGAACCAGAAATTGATTAGTGTTTTGTGCTAATTAGAATTTATGTGATTTTATGGCATGTTTAATTAAAATGTGATTTGGTATGATTAAATTAGTTTAAATAATGTTAAATTGCATGAGTTGGACTTAACTACCATTTTGCCACTAAGTGGCTTGACACTAGACCATCCCTTTTCTACCTCATTCATGTTGAATACATCTTTTGTTCATCTTTGAAAGACAAAACCGACTAGAGAGGGGGAGGATAGGGAGATAGAGTGATTTCATCTAGTTTTGGCTTGGAGATTAAGAGATTTGAAGGCTAATTGCATAGTTGAGCTTTTACACTTGAAATGCAAGGTTTAAGGTAGAGAATTCAACCTCTCATTGATGTATTTATGTATTGTCTTGCATGGTTCATGGGAGTTTAGTGATCTAAGTCAAGTTTTGGTCTAAAAATGTTGAATTGAAGTTTAATCCATGCATGCATGTACATGTTCTAGCATTTTGAGGTTGTTTTCAAGGGGATTGTTACATGCATGTTCATATCCTGAGTATAGTTCATGAATTCATCATGTTCTTGAGGAAATTGACTCTTTTGAACAAGTACTTAAAGCTCTAAAGTTGATTAAATTCATGCATGTTGCATGCACATCACGTTCTTGAAGTTTTGTTTGGAAATGGGTTCAATTGAACTACCTTTGGGTTTTGGTTTTGCAAATTGATCTTTGAAACATGTCATATTATAAGTTTTAAAGTGTTTTCCAGAAAATTAGCCCAAAATGATCGAATTTGATGCTTTAAATGTTGAGCTTCATGCTTGGAGACAAATTTGGAAATTCTAGATTTTGGATCCACGCTCGAGCGTACACTCTGAGTTCATGCAGTCCGCTCGAGTGGAGAAAGTAACGCTCGAACGTGAAATGCGTGCATCCAGTACTTTGCATGTGTTTACAGTCTACTCGAGCGAGGGAATGCACGCTGGAGCGAGGACTTGTGTCTCACGTTCGAGCGGGGGTCGAGCGCGCCGTCGAGCGTGAATTTCATGCATCCAGTACTTTTGCAGTCCGCTCGAGCATAGCTCTTTTGTCTGCATGTCCGCTCGAGCGGAGAAAGCCATGCTCGAGTGGGACCCTTGTTTCAGCAAAAATTTGAAAAGTGTTTTAAAGTGCATCTTTGCATCCTCATTCTATCCTAGGCATTCCTAGGCCTAGTTTAAGGCATCTTAATGAGGATAATGCTATAGAACGACACCGAGTCAAGATAGGGACTAAGTTATTGTTTCTCAAACGTGCAACTTAGTGTGTGTTCATCCTGTAACCGTGTAGGGTTGGCATCCAAGGACGCTCACTAGCCTATCTGTGGCTCAGAACTCTGTGAGTAACATTGTTGTAAAGATATGTTCAATCATGAATATTTTCTGAATGATCTACTGTACTGCTTTCTGAAATGATATTTCTTACTGAATGAATGATGTCCTATTGATGAACTATACTCGTGGTATCCATAGCAACTTATTGTTACTGTACTGCTACTGTCACAGAGATCTCTATCGGTTTCTATGTTGGAACCACTACTGTTTACTGATATGATGGCCATCAACTGGCTGTTCGGTCTGTTAAGACCTAATGTACCGTTTGCTATTGGATATACCACATATAACTGCTATGGTTTCTAAATGACTGATATGACTGTTTAAATACTGAAAAGACATTCATTCTTAACCTCTTTACACAGTTGTTATTCACTGGGTTTTAACTCACTGTTTATATATATATATGTAGGTGTCCAGGCACCGAACCGGAGTTAGGAGCGTCGGGTTAGCTCTTGTTTTGTCAAGCCAATCATTGTGCCTCACTGCGAGGTTCCAAGTGCTGCCAAGCCAAGGTTGCTTTGGGGTGTTTTAGATTCTCCCTTTCTGTTTCTGTTTTGTATAGACTGTATGAGACTTGTACTGTACTGTTATGGTAGGGATTTGGTCCCTAACCTGAATGCCTATATATGATGTATGTACATACCGCCTTTGTTCCGTATGTGAATATGTTATGAAGAATCTTTTTGCATACAGACTGTCACAGCTCATTGGACATCTTTTATTACTGTTTTGGCTTCTGCCAGCCCCTGTACTCTGTATTACTGTTATTACTGTTAAGTAGGCCTTCGGTAATCACTGATTACTGGCCGGTTACGGTGCTAAACCCATAGGGGCGGGTTTGGGTCGTGACAGTATCACAACAACATCTAACACAAGGAATTTTAAATGTGAATGTTCACTACGGTTAATAACAACAATTTGATAGAGGGGGGAAATAATAGTGTCAATATTCGCAGGGACTGTATTTCATGCCACTTTCATGGAAAATAATCAAGAATTGAAGGTTCAAGTTATTGGATCACCATTAACAATCAACAATACCAACAAGGCAAACATTCACAAAAGGGAAAAAAAAACTATAATATTACAAAATAATGATTGGCCAAACATTTTCAATCCATATAAATGTTCACAGCTTTCAACAACAACAACAATAATATCTGAAATAATTTGATTGTCCAAATATTTTCAATCCATGTGAATGTTCACAACTTTCAACAACAACAACAACAACAGAAATAATTTGGTTTGGCCAACATTCTTTCAAACTATTTGAATGTTCACAGTTGTGAACACAATATAATGGCAACTGTAATGTTTTTGAGTGAAAAAATCAATATAATTGGGGATTACGATTGAGGGGTTCAGATTAAATATTAGGGTATGAACAATATGGACTCCTATATATTGTATGAATAGAAACAGGGGATATTTGTGAAAGTTCACAATGTTGTTTGTTGAAAAAGAGATTTAGGGTTTATATACACGAATGAGTAGATTACTTACATTTTTTGCCCATTTCGACGGTTGCGTTGTCACAAATTGTCGTCGAAGGTGATTTTGATGAAGATAAACCTTACGGATGTTCAACAATGGTGATTCTATGATTTCGGCGACCAACGGCGTAGGGATAACGAAGAAGACGATGCGACGATGGCACAATGACAGTCTTCTGGGCGTTGAGACGATATGGAATACGCCTTTGGATTTTTGGAATTGTGGAGATACTGTACGTGATTTCCTGCAAGAAGAGAGGGGAAAAAAGACGGTTATTTGATTCAAAGAAATGATAGGCGCGTGTTTGTTTGAGGGTTTTTTTGGTCTTTTAATATGAAATGGACTTAATGAAATATTATAAAACACTATGGGTCTTATGGAATAACACTCTCAGATAATAGATTTACTGAAAAAACACCCTTAAACAATACATAGGAGACACTTGTTAATATTTATCTCGTTTGGCAGGAGGATTTGGATGAGATTGGGTTATTTTAATCATAAAAAAATAAAATAGTCTTTTTAGTTCAATAAATTAAAATATTACATCTAAATCAAAATTATTTTATTTTATATTTTATAAAAGTTTAAAAAATCAAAAAATTTATTTCAAACGAAATATTTTAACTCCAAATTAAAATAATTAAAAAGTCAAAAAAAATTAAAAAATCAATTCAACAATAAACAATATTACTGTTCCGGAAAAGTTAAAAAATGGCAATTGCCGATAAGATTCTAACAAGTATATACCATAGCTTACGTCACGAGACCACAACAAGTCGAGTAAATCCAAAGCGACGTAATGACTTCTGTGTCCATACCTTGTCAGCCAATATCATTTATGTTTGGTTTCAATTTTATTTATTAAAAAAAAAAATCAGAATCAATTTTGTAAATTTTTTCTTAAACAATAAAAAATAGTTTAACAAACATAAACACTAAAAAAATATTTTCTAAATTAAAAAAATTATTTTATTCCCAGAAAAAGTAAAATCATATAAAAATGATTACTTATTATTATTATTTTTGTACTAAATTAGTTTTTAATTTTTTTCAAATTACAAATTTTGAAAACCAAACCAATTTTAAGAATTAAAAAAAATTTGATGTGCTTATATAACGGTGTTCTAAAAATGTCAAAAAAGTAAAATGATAAAATAAAATTTATTTAAAAAGTTAAAAAAAATTAAAAAAATTACTGAAAAAAAGATAAAACACCTCAATGATTCACGATTTTCAATACAATGAAAAAAAATTCCAAAAATATTATCAATTTTCACCTAAACCAATTCTCAAACAAGCTCTAAATGGTTACTTTTTTTATCAGTAGAAAAGTTCATTTTTTTAGTTCTTCCTAAACAAACTTTTACCTTTTTACTTATTTAACTAAAAAATAAAATTTTTAACTGATCTCAAACGATCCTTAAATCCCTATTCTATAATTATTATTATGTTTTTAACGTAAATAAAGAAATGCTAAAGACCTATCATCACAATAACATGGTAAAAAATTGGGCCTTATAAGATAGAGTTTGCAATATCACTCTTAATTTATTGATAGTTGGTTTAATTTTGTAGTTGGGGTGGCCATAGTTTTATAGCATAACAATCACTGTCGTGTAACTTGTGGAGCTCACTTCATAGCTTATTTTGATTATTTAAAATTTTTAATTTTTAAAGTATATCAAGTTAAATATATCTGTTAAAAATTAAATTGATTGAATATCGATAGACATTTCATTGAATTGTATTTGTATCTAAAAAAATAATGGTAAATGTAATTTGAAGAATAAAACTAAATACAAATACATTTGATAAAAAAATTATTGATGTCTCATCAACTTATTTTTTTACAAGTATATTATACTCGATATATTTTAAAAAATAAACGATTCAGATTATCAATATGAGTCCCGAAATAAGCCTCGTGAGCCACATAATAGTAGATACTTGGGGGCACAACAACCACCACAACTCCCTTTTAATTTCACTATTTTTTTAATTTGTTAATTTCACTTTTAATTTCACTATTTTTTAATCTGTTAATTTCACTTGAGTATTTTACAGAATTTTTTTCATTAATAAACTCCGTTTGGTTTAGTTTTTGAAATGAGATTTGAGTTTTGAGTTATGTTTTGAAATATAAAATTTGGAAATGAGATTTAAAAAAAGAAAACTTGTTTGATTATGAGTTTTGAATTGTATTTTAAAATTAATTTGGGTTTATTTTTTTAATATTTAAAAATTTTCTTATTTTTATTATTTTAGGGTAAATATTTTTTATTATAAATTTTTATTTTTTTAACATGCAGCATATTTTTTTTAAATATTTTAAATGTTTTTTATTTAAAATATCTTATTTTATTTTTTTAAGTATTTTAAATATTTTTTTAATTTTTTTTAAAAATTTTAAAAAGTTTTGAATTGTCCATATATATCTAAAATCATAACAAATTATTTAGTCAATACTTACAAAAATAGCAAATAACAAAATATTTTTTTCAAAAAATAAAAATAAAAATTATTTTTATTCAAAAATTTAAAAAAATGAAAAAAAATAATTTTTTTCAAAAAAAGAATAATAATTAAAAAAAATAAAAAAGAGTTTGATTATGAATTTTGAAAATAGTTTTTAAATTGAGATTTGAAAATTTTATTTAATTACGAGTTTAAATTTTTTTTAATCTAAATCAAGATTTAAAAAACAAACCAAACACTGCCTAAATATTTCTCATCATGCATGGCACGGCTTTTTTCTAATAATTACTACGTACACATTAGGGCAAGAATATATTTCCACAAATCATTTTTTATCCCCCCCTTTTACGACATTATTAATTTTCGGGATATGTTTGACAATAATTTTAAAAGTCACAATTTTTATGCTTTTTTTTTTTTTTTTGTCTTTAGTAATTTATTTTAAACTCTGTGCTATTATTATTTTTTAACTAAATACTTTTCAAATTCTTTTAAGTATAGAAGGATCTAAAAGGTATAAAAAAAAATTACAAATTCATCTACAAACAAATAATATTTATAGATTTTTAGTGGCCTTTTTCAAAAAAAAATTGATTTTTTTTTAGAGATTTTAATCTAATAATAACTAAAAGTGTTTTTTTTTATGGGTCCAGCTTGTCTCAAGTTGAGATCAAGATTGGACCCGTCCAGTTCGGTCCATGGAGTCTATTTTTTGGACCCATTTTGATAATCCGAACCGTTCAATGTGTAGAACTCGTCGAGTACTATAAATTTGTAAAATATCACGTTGATCGGATATCAATAGCTATGTGATCAAATCAGTTTTGTATAAAAAAATGGACTGTGAAAAAATTAACGGTTAATAAAAAATTGTTTTGTTCACATAGTTATCAATATCCGATCAACGTGATTTTTTTACAGGCGTATAATACTCGACGAGTTCTACACATTGAACGGTTCGGATTATCAAAACGGGACCCGTGGTGGGTCCCCACGGGCCCAATAGCACGGTCCAGTCCGATCTTGGACTGGACCAAAGCCACTGCCTTTTTTTATTATCAACAAAAAAAAATTAGAAAAGTATTTGCCAAATTAAATCTTAATTGAAAATTTTAAAATTAGATAATTTCAATAATTAAAAATATATTAAAATAAAGAGTATAAATTTTGAATAAAAACTAGGCACGAGATGAGGGTATCAAACACTTTATGAGATTCAAATTCATAATTATTCCTAATGTGCTATTGATGGTCCAACTTTTTATTTTTGTTAATTAAATAGAAAATATTATTTCCATATGAGGAATAAACAAACAAATTAAACGATAGGCGTTTTAGTGCAAGGAAAAGATGCTATAAAAGCAAATAAATTTAACGTGATCAACAAAAAAAGAAAATTCAAATAAATTTAACAAATTTTTGAAAGTCAATTTTTGGTTAAAAAATTTAGTTTCCATATGAGGAATAAACAAAAAATAAAAAAATAAACAAAGGTGTTTTAGTACAAAGAAAAAAATGCTATACAAGTAAATAAATTTAACAAATTTTTAAAAATCAATGTTTGGTTAAAAAAATCAATAATTGTTTGTCATCCACTACAACAATAGAATGTCACATCAAAATTTTTTTTTTAATTACAAACTTTTTTTTAATAACTTTTCATATAGACAATTTTTTTGGAGTCCAAAAAATATATATAAATAATAATAATAATAATAGTACTCAAGGTGTGAATCCCATATAGCCACCTGTGATTGATTTTTATGGGGAGATTTATTAGAATTTTTTTTTAACTGTTTGTATCCTAATTAGTTTATAAGATATTTTTATATTTTAATAAGTCTTATTATTTGAATATTTGATCTATCAAATCTTAATTCTCACATTTAAAGTATTTTATGGACATTTCTACCCTTATAAATATTTTTTGAATGGTTAATAATTTGGTGATGTGAACATTCATATTTTATAATGTGAATATTCACATTGCCGGTGTGAACATTCATATCACGAAATATTCACACTGTAAATGTGAATATTATTAAGAATATTTTGATAATTATATCACTCATAAGATTTATTGAAATATAAGAAAACAATATAAATTAAATAAAACATAAGTCGATAAAAAAAAAACTATGAAAAAATACCCCATTTTTTTATGGGTAAACTAAACTCCTTTAACTATGGCCCCTTTTTGAGTTACCTCCTTAATATTTAAAACTTCACAATTAACCCATTCAAGTTTTACCTTCTGAAAACTCTTTTAAATTTGGATGGAAACATGTCACATGAGTAGGACATGACACATTAATTACATTTTAAAGACAAAACTGGCCTTATTTTTCTTACCAGTTTGACTAATTTGTATGACGAAAATCTAAAATGCTATGGTGGCGTTCGGTAACACTTACGTTTTCAGTTTTTAGTTTAAATTTATAAAAATTTTAAAAATTGTCATAAAAACTTGTTTGGTAAATTTTTTGATTTATAAACCAGTGGTTTCAGTTTATAAATTTGGCCAAAAATTATAAACTCAAAAAATGAGTTTACGTTTTCAGTTTTTTTTTTTGACCACCCACCACTCGCCACCACCCGCCACCATTTTCCACCACCGTCTTCCGCCACCACTACCCACCACTGCCTTCCATCACCGTCTTTTGCCGCCACCACCCGCCACCTGCCACCACTTTCCACCACCGTTTTCTGTTGCCACCACCCACCACCACCATCTTCTGCCACCACCACCTGCCACTACTTTCCACCACTGTCTTCTGCCGCCACCACTCACCATCTGCCACCACTTTCCACCACTGTCTTCTGCCGCCACCACCCGCCATCTGCCACCACTTTCTACCACCGTTTTTCCGCCGCCACCACCCACACCACCACCCTCCACCACCGTCTTTTGCTGCCGCCACCACCCACCCACCCGCCATCACCGTCTTTTACCGCCACTACCTCGCCTCCCCACCATTTTCCACCACCACCATCTTTCGCAGCCACCACCTGCCACTTGCCACCACTTTCCACACCGTCTTTCGTCACCACCACTCACCACCACCCGCCACCACTTTCCACCTCCATCTTCCGCCGCCACTCACCCACCACTTGCCACCTACCTACCATCACTTTCCACCACCGTCTTCCGCTAACACCACCCACCACCCCGCCACCCTGCCACCCACCTGCCACTTGCCACCATGCCACCACATTTCCCACTGCCATCTTTCCACCGCCAGTACCCACCACCCTGCCGCTATCACCCATCACCCGCCAACCCATCATCATTTGTCTTCCGTCACCACCACTCACACACCACCCACACCACTACCGCCTTTCGTCGCCACCCACCCGCCACCACCGTCTTCCGCTGTCACTACCCCCGCCACCACTCATCACTACCCACCACCCGCCACGCCACACTCATCTCGCCACTTCTCACTCTTTTAGTTTATATTTTTTAAAATTTTCAAACATTTTTGTTCAAAACCAAACGCGTTTGTAGTTTATGTTTTTCTAAAAATAAACAAAAACCAGTTTATAAAATTTTTGTAAATATAAGACAGAAAACGTAAGTGTTACAAACAGACCCTCTATTCTTTTGTTGAGATGTAAAATTAGAGACAAAAAACGTTAATTTCTAAGAACTTGTAGATACCAAGAATAGATGGAGGCAATGAGAGGTACAGCAGAGGAAAGAGAGATTGCAAGTAAAGGGTGTGTTGCGATGCGGTTCAGATGGTTTGAGAATAGAAATTATAAACTAAACTATGAATGGCGAATTGACAAATAATCAAATTGTGATTTGGGGCGGTTTAGAGCGGTTTTCAATTGCTTAGTTAATTGAATTTTTTTAAAACAAATATCAAACATTTGCATTGAAAATTCTAAAATTCTTTGAGATATTGATTTGTGATTATGTATTAATTTTAAACAGTAAATAACAATCCCAATCAAACAATCAAAGACAAATCAACACAACTATTTAACGTGAAAAACCACCAATTGGAGCGCATCCAATTGTGATAAAAAAAATCACCGAGCAAAAACCATAAAACAATCTACTAAGAAAACAAAAAGAAATTATACAAGTGTACCCTCAATTACTTAGTGAATCTACGGCCCGAATTGAACCGACTCCTTATGTGCCTTTTTCACCACCATCTTCACTTTAGAATTGTCTTGTCCAACGTTTGAATCCACAACGCCGATGTCGAATCAACGATGATGAGCCACTCCGAAATCTACTAAAGTTTCAGGCCCAAATTCACAAAATTCACTAAAGAACAAGTCTCTCTTTTGTGAATAAACGAAAATAAACAAACCTTTGATGATATTGATATGAAATTCACGAATCCATTGATCCACTTCTTGAATCATCAAGGAAACACTCAGAAAGCACTCTCCAATATAAAACACTTTATATCTTGTTCCTCTCTGAAAATCCGGACTACACAAACTCTAAAAACAGCGAGCAACGCACTTTATAGAAAATAGGATCACGCAGATCGCTTGAGCGCACATTTCACACACTTGAGCAGTGTAACTAAAGGCGGTGTGAAATATATAGGCTGACTGCTTGAGCGCAACTTTCACCGGTTGAGCGATAAAAAAGTTCAGGGCGCTCTACAAAAATACTGGATAATCTGATTTTTCGCTTGAGCTCACAAAAATGACTGCTTGAGTGCGGTCAAATAACTTTGATTGCATTTTTACTTTTTGCTTTGAGGGCGTTGCCCCTCGACCCCACCGTGGCGCTGTCCCAGACCGACATAGTTAGTGTGAAGTGGCAAACATGAAATGATTAAGATCACAAACTCCTCTGCATAGGCACAATTCGGGATTGGGATTCGTATCTAAATACTCATAACCTCACTGAAATAAAAGATCGAATAAAATTACAACTGAAAGGAGTTTTGTCAAATGGGGGATTGCCAATTACAAAAACTTAACATGCATAATAATATGATATTAATTTGTATAATAATTTTTCATATATAAACACAATCTAATTTTACATAATAGTTTTCATATATTATATAACTACTAATTTATAACAAATTTCACATCTTAAATATTTGCCACACTTATTTTTTACTTTGATATTTCATTAAAAATTAAAAAAATTATGTGTTAACCATAACAGAACGGAGCGATGAAGAAGATAATGATAAAGTTATAATCAAAGGGTAAGCATGTTAATGGTGCGAATGACGTTCATAATTTATAAAGGGGTTTGCCAAATTTAAAAATTAGGGGACAATTCATAAATAAGTTATAGTTAAAGGGGACTTGTTATAATTTGCCATGGTTTTAATTATATATTTTTTTAAAAAATTTAACAAGTTTGTTGATGATATATTTATTTTTAGGGGATATGATATTAGGTCTCATAAATTTTTTTTTTTTTTTTGGATAAATGACATAATTAATGAATTGCTTGGTGGAAAGAATAAATGGGGTTTTTTTTTTAAGGGTCCTTGATATTAAGATTTTATAGCATAAAGGACATTTAATATTTTTATAATGTCTGGTGGTCCCTCAACATTGTTACAGAGAAATTTCAATCCAGATAAATTCTGGATTTCCAAATAATTTCTCTGGGTTCAATCCAGGGAAGATTCAAATTTCTCTGGGTTTATTTTGACTAATTTTCTATGGGTTCAAATTCAAATTTCTCTGGATTTATTTATAAACTAGAGAAAATTCAAATTTCTTTGAATTCATTTTAACCAAATTTCTCTGGATCTCTAAACTACCGTCAAAAACCTTTGAATCTTTTACAAATTTCTCTGAACTAAACATCAAATTTCTCTGACCCTGAACCTTTCACAAAATTTCTTTTGGACTAACATTCAAATTTCTCTGGATCTCTTTAACCAGCATAAAAAACCTTTGAACCTTTTTATAAATTTCTCTGGACTAATCATCAGAGCCAATTTCTACTGTGACATTTAAGAAAACATAATTGCTGTAATCTTTTTTAGATAGAGAGAGAGAGAGACCTGGATTCTGAAAACACAGAGAGAGCCATTCTTGGACAAGCTTTTCCTCCTTTGTGGAATAGCAGATTGAACCAAACAAACCATGGATTCCCACTGGTCCAGATTCAACAAGTCTCCAACAAACATTAGTCTTTTTCCTCTCAATTTTTTCTAGCAACAATCTTGCTTTAAACCTTCACCCAAACACACCCAAATCATCAATAATAACATAAACCTATCACCAAAAAAAAAAAAGGGAATTAAAGTAAGAAAATTGGTACTTGGGGCAGAGAACAATCTATGGGTTGCCACTTTCAATTCTGATAGAGTAAGTCTTTTCTTCCATTTCTCAAGCAAGTGACTTGAGCTGTGAAGAACTCACACTTACCTTCTCTATATATGGGATGAGTCGCATTATCTAAAACCCAATCTCCTTTGAAGAGATCACAATCCTTTGGTGGCAATTCAACTTCTTTATTATCGTATTCCTCGACTCGAAATTCGATTTATTGGGTTCTTGAATTCATAGAAAACAAAGTTCACTTGATCGTTCTTGATGATTTCTTGAACTGGGTTGTTCTGATCGGATTGTTGTTGTTGTTCTTCTTGAACGTCTTGAGATTTGGACCTTGAGAATGGGAATTCGGCGAGGGATTTCATGTCTTTGTTGTATTTCACAAACCTTTGAACCTTTTATATGGGTATGAGGAGGGACCTTAGACTACAAAAAATATTATTGTGGACTTTTTCCATTACCAAAAATTGGAGAGAGATGTTAGAATCAATTTTCTCAAGAATAAATTATTGTTTTGAAGTAATTTTTAGTATTATATATTGTCAGTAGGGATGACTAGTGGTAGTGATATTGACAAATAGATAGATTATATAAATAGATAGGTGACATACAGATAAATAAGGAATGTAATGTGATATATAGGTGGATAGATAGGTGACGTGGACAGTTATGTAGATAGACTGGTAGGAATAACATGTCTTTCAAATTGTTTTGTCCTTTTGGTTCCAAAAGAATAGAATTTGAGACTATTGCTTCAAAAGTTTTAAAATTTGATTGAAATAAATATTTGAGACATCTAATTTATCATCTCTAACGATGTGCTTGATAAATATCAAATTTTAATTTATCAAATATTTTATTATATGGAGTCTAACTTCAATATCATATTATTAGAAATAATTTAGGAGTGATAAATTAAAAAATAGAACATTGTTGTTTGATTTATGGTCTGAGTCCATTTTTTTTTTTTTACACTTATCGAATTTATTCTCAACTAGACAGATAAGTAAAGTACAAAATATAAAAAAAAAAGGGAAAAAAATGTTAACTACAAAAAACAAGGGAGTAAAAAATAGTTATTTTTTTAACAAAATTTTAAATATATATTTTTAATTTTTAAGTCTTCTATACTAAATTGATAAAGTATAATTCTTTGACATAAATTAAAAAAAAAAAACTAAAATTAAAAAAATATTTTTTTTTTTATAAAAAAGAAAAACTATGTTATTACATGTGTGTCACGTATTTATTTTAAAAAATTAAGAATTATAATGATATGAATTTTTTATTTTATTTTTTTAAAAAAATTAGTAATATTATTTGAAGTGTAATAATTATATTATCAAAAAATTAATATTAATAAAATGTAATAATTATATTATTAAAAAAATTTAATTATTCAAAATTAATATTTTGAGGGAGGAAGTAAAATTTAAGAAGCTAAGCAGCAATCATTTCAACAATAAATTTATAATTTATTTGGAAAGAAAATAATTAATGTTGATTATGTC
The DNA here is from genome assembly GCA_036172215.1 of Camellia granthamiana. Lineage (NCBI taxonomy): Eukaryota > Viridiplantae > Streptophyta > Magnoliopsida > Ericales > Theaceae > Camellia > Camellia granthamiana. The sequence continues at coordinate 116,187,431 of CM069909.1, read as the reverse complement.
ATAAATAGCCAAGCAGCCATATTAACCTTTTTTTTTGAAAAATCTTATAAATACATCTTTTGTTTATTATTATTATTATCAGAGGAGAGAGAGAGAGAAGAAAAAAAAAGAAAAGGATGGAGAGAGAGGTGTTTTGACCTATCACTTTCTGGATCTAGGGTTTCTTTTCGTGACAACTCGTTCATCGTTGTGTCATCAAACCCTAGTTAAAACTGTTTGGGACTATCTATCAATCGATTTTATCAAATCGGCCACAGATCCACTAAAATTTTTCAACAATCACGATCTTCCGTAGAAAAACCCTAATTTTCTCTCCCCAACGGATCATTATTTTTATTTTTTTGTGTGTAAAATTGGAAACGATGAATTCAATGGAAACCTAAAGGCGATTCATGTTGATTTCCATGAAAGAAGAAATCATCATCATCATCATAAATCATCATCATCATCGATTGATTTGAAGCGAACTTTGAGAAACTCTTGATTTGGTTTTTTTTTTTTTTTTTGGGTTTGTTTTGAGATCTGTGAGAATGTATAAATCGGTTGTGTATGAAGGGGATAAGCTACTGGGTGAAGTAGAGGTTTATCCTCAGAATCAGAACCAGGACCAGAACGGTGTTGTTTTTGACAAGGAAATCAGGATCTCTCATTTTTCTCAACCGAGTGAGAGGTGTCCACCACTTGCTGTGCTTCACACAATTACCTCCAATGGTGTTTGCTTCAAAATGGAGTCCAAGTCGCACTCACAGGACTCGCCGCTGTACCTTTTGCACTCCTCATGCAGCATAGAGAACAAGGTATTATTGCCCAACTCCAACCAACAAAATGATGATGATAATAATAATAATCTCAAAAAACTCAAACTCAATACTCAGAAACAAAATAAACCCTAACCTAATTCAAGTGTTACCTTGATTCTCTCTCAAAAAACAGAGGACTTTGGACATATTGCACAGGGACCCATATCGAATTACAAGTGAATTTTGAACTAATTTGACTTACATTTATGCAATTTTGCCCCAATTTTGGACTGATTGACAGCACCCAGACAAATTTTAAAAACCCAGTTTCTGATACTGTTAACCGATTGATACATGATGTGGCTTAATTCCTGAAATTTTAAATGGTGGTACTTCTTGCTGGAACTCATATGATGTTGAGAATATTCTATGTCGGATTTGATGGACTGAAAGTAGTTCTGGATATGTGGATTTAATTGGGCATTTTTGTTTTGATGAGATGAATGAAGGAATGTGTTTTGATTTTTGAGGAAACCTAGAACTTTGCATGAAAAATTGTTGTTGCTGTGTGGGGTTTAAATTGTTGTAAGCTCCTCATGTCCTCTTTATGTTGTTGTATTTTTGTCTATACTTTGGTCGTGGCTGGCCCCATCTATGGTTTCCACCCTTGTTGTGCCTGTATGATGTATGTCCCCTGTATGATGCATATATTTCCCATATTCTTTTTTCTATAATATCAGCTTACTTTAATTTCTGGGGAAAAAAAAAAAAGTTTATGCTGTCTTAAGTTGATTATGCTTTTCAGACTTGAAGAGAATGGGAGAGAGAGACTTGTTTGTTGTTGAAATTTCATTATGCAGTAATACATGTTATTACTTAAAAAAGGGCTATCTAGTGCACGGGGTTTCCGCTATAGCGGGCTCTGGGAATGGCATGATGCACGCCTCCAAACTTATGCCGTCAAGGACATTAATGGCAAACCTTCCTATTGGGCCAAGTCACCCTTTCATACACGTTATTACTTATTAGACATAAAATTGCACACCTAATAGAATTATCAATGGAAGTTTGTCTGACTTATGACTTGGTATCGATTGAGAAGGACCTTTATCTTTCTTCCCTCTAATACATCTAACTAGTGTTGTTATATGTGTCTCCCTGCAAATATGCCTGGAGTTTGTTGTTTGAACATAAGCATGCATATGTTGCTTCACTTTCATGTTTTGCAGCATCTGAATAGAGTTTTTTGATAAATTTTGCTGCTGTTTTGCCTTTGTTTTATTTTTATTTTTATGTAGTATATATATATATATTTGTGGCTTGTGTTTTTCCCATGGTCAACTTCAGACGTAAATGTAAAATTTTTTGTTTTGTTTTATCGACTTATTTTGATCCAATGCAAAGTGGGCATTGGTGGTGTTCTAACATTCAGTGATGATTACAATGTCTTTGTCTGCAGACTGCAGTAATGTTACTAGGAGGGGAGGAGCTGCATTTGGTTGCCATGGCTTCTAGGAAAAATGATGGAAGGTGTCTGTGTTTCTGGGGGTTTAACGTTGCGTTGGGACTTTACAATTCTTGTCTTGTGATGCTGAATCTTAGATGTCTTGGCATTGTATTTGATCTCGATGAAACACTTATAGTTGCAAATACAATGCGCTCTTTTGAAGATAGAATTGAGGCTCTGCAGCGGAAAATAAGCACCGAGGCAGATCAACAACGCATTTCTGGTATGCTGGCAGAGGTCAAGCGTTATCAAGATGACAAGATTATATTGAAGCAATATGCAGAAAATGATCAGGTAGTGGAAAATGGGAAGGTGATCAACTCTCAGTCTGAGGTTGTTCCTGCTCTGTCTGACAACTATCAACCTATTGTTCGCCCGCTTATACGGTTACAGGACAAAAACATAATTCTGACTCGCATCAATCCACAGGTATGTTTATATTAGTTCTTCAATTTTGCCCATGTTAAATCGTGGTGTCTCCTATTATCCTTTCGGAATTGCAACTCCCACAATGCTTACAATAACATATTGATATGCACAAATGTAATTATCTGATAGTGTTGACGTCACTGATGAGGGAGAAACGGAATAATAGTTCTTCACATAGTATGAATGAATAGATTTTGCTTTCTATGCCACACAATTCCTGGCAACACTTGATGGATGATTGGTTTTCTGATGGAGTCATTATTATAATAGTGACTTTTGTAATGTTACAAAACTTTTGTATTCTATAGATTCGTGATACAAGTGTTCTTGTGAGACTAAGACCTGCATGGGAGGACCTCCGGAGCTACTTGACTGCAAGAGGTAGAAAGAGATTTGAGGTTTATGTTTGCACAATGGCTGAAAGAGATTATGCCTTAGAAATGTGGAGGCTTCTTGATCCCGACTCAAACTTGATAAATTCGAAAGAGTTATTGAACCGTATTGTGTCTGTCAAGTCTGGTAAGCGTCTTATCCTCTTGTTTATGATTGTGTGAAACAACATATTCTATATATTTGTTGTACTCTTACCCTTCTAATTTTGAATAGGCTCACGGAAATCATTGTTCAATGTTTTCCAAGATGGAATCTGTCATCCTAAGATGGCTTTGGTGATTGATGATCGTTTGAAAGTGTGGGATGAGAAAGATCAGCCTCGGGTGCACGTTGTTCCAGCGTTTGCTCCATATTATGCTCCTCAAGCTGAAGTATTTACTACCTGGACTTAGTTATATTATTGAACCACAAAAACTATATAAATATACACACACATACATGCATCTATGTGTATGTTATATGTATCTTGTTAAGGGATTATTAAATTTTTAGTGGCATACACTTATCAGAACTCATTACATTGTAGGCAAATAATGTTGTCCCTGTCCTGTGTGTTGCAAGAAATGTTGCCTGCAATGTTAGAGGTGGTTTTTTCAGGTAATAATACGCAAAACTTAGAAAGATAATATGCACACACTCAAAACAACCTTGATTTTCACCACTGGATTTGGTCTACAGTTTTTATTGGTTGATTTTGGATTCAATCTCTATACAATGCATTCCTTTGGCATAACATGACCTAATCTTAACAGAGAATTTGATGATGGTTTGTTACAACGAATTCCTGAAGTAATGTACGAAGATGATATAAAAGATATTCCATCTGTACCTGATGTGAGCAATTATTTGATGTCAGAGGTTAGTTATTATAGGTTTCGTTGGCTAGTTATCTAGTTTTATTGGGCTTGTTGCTGTTCTAAATCACTTTAGTCATCATTTCCATGATTATGTAATTAGTTTATAGAGTATATAATATTCACTTAAATTTTGTGTATTGATAGATTTTATTTGCTGCCCAGGATGATCCTTCAACTTTGAATGCAAACAAAGATCCTCTTGCTTTTGATGGTATGGCAGATGCTGAGGTTGAAAGAAGATTAAAGGTATTGTATCTTGTTGAGTTAGTGTTCTTAAACCCTTGGTTGATGTCTAATTCAACGTTATCTTCGGGATTTTAGTAACTCTATGTGAAAAGGTGTTTATTATTGATTGATAAAACTTATTGGAATTCTGAATGTGTTTCCCTGAACTTGTTTGTGTTATATATTTTTTGTCCATCTGAGTTCAAAGATTTGTCATCTAGATGTGTATGTAAGGTGATACGAGTTTCTTTTTAATCGACTTGGTCATTCAGGATGCAATTTCAGCTTCCTCAACAGTCCCTTCGGCAGTCACTAACCTAGATCCAAGGCTTGCACCTCTCCAGTACACAGTGGCAACTTCATCCATCTCAATTCCACCGTCAACATTTCAAGGGCCAAGTATGCCCTTTCCTGGCAAGCAGTTACCTCAGTTGACTTCAGTTGTCAAACCATTAAGCCAAGTTGCCCCTCCAGAAGCTGGCTTGCAAAGTTCACCTGCTAGGGAAGAGGGTGAGGTACCAGAATCTGAACTGGATCCGGATACAAGGAGGAGGCTTCTCATTCTGCAACATGGGCAAGACACAAGAGATCATGGATTAAATGAACCTCAATTTCCAGTAAGACCCCCGGCACAAGTTTCTGTTCCACGCATGCAACCACGTGGAAGCTGGTTTCCTGTTGATGAAGAGATGAGTCCAAGACTACTGAACCAGGTGGCAGCACCCAAGGAATTTCCTTTAAATTCGGAGGCAATGCATATTGAGAAGCACCGAATTCATCATCCACCTTTTCTCCATAAGATGGAGAGTTCTATTCCATCCGACAGAGTTCTTGAAAATCAGAGGTTGCCAAAGGAGGTAACTGTTACTTGTGATGGGTCAATTCTATAGCCTTGAGTATTCATGCTTAAGAAAAAATTACATTGTGGTTGATAAATACTGATTTTACTGGATTATGTTTTCAGGCTTTTCAAAGAGAAGATCAGTTGAGGATGAATCGTTCACTGTCTAGCTATCATTCTTTCTCAGGTAAACTATGTACTGTGGATAATTGCATGCGGAATTGACACGTACATTGTATAATCCCACGTTGAAGTTTGGCGTCAAGGTTATATGACTCCTTTCCTAATGCTTGTATCTGTGAAATGACAATCTAGCATTGGTAGAGCACATATTCAGTCCTCTCTTTCCCCTCCTACTGAGATAGGAGTTGTAAACCTTCTGTTGCATCATCAGTCAATTATGATCTGATTGGTCATATCTGAATGTGGTTATAGAAGCATTGCCAGTATATGCATGACCTTGTGTGCTTGTGCATGCATGTATACAGTATTGCAGTTGTGTGCATATGTGGATCACTTCGGAATATTGTTGTGTTTCGTTCAGTGTATTCAGGTTTGTGGATATGTCTTGTATTGTATGGGTATAAACTGCTCATATTCATCACAAGTGCAAGTTTGACTTGGCAAATTTCAAGAATGATATATTATTTTCAGTGTAATTACGTTATATGTGCCACCTAAAAGTTAATGACTTTTCGTATACCACGTGAAACTTTTCTCTATTATGGAAGTCTTGATTAAGGATACATTAAAATTGTATAATAATTGTACATTTAGAGTATTGAACCCTTATCTTGGGTTGTAACTATGGTACCAGAAAACACTAATAACTTGGCAAATTACGTATTGGTATGCACATTCCAAAATATGGTACACTTATGTTTCAAAATGGTAAATTTAGCGATCTAAAACTATCCCAAAAGTTTTTTCCAATAAATTTCCTTAAATGGTTCCTTAGGAGGAAAAAAATCAAATATAATGAATTAAAATCTAAGGTAAGTTAAGTTTTGACAAGACAAAACATAAAAAATGGGTCATAGAACTCATAGAAATATTTTGCTACATGAAGAAGAAAAACTAAATCTTAGTAGATGCCTAATAGTTAAAAGAAAATTACTCTAAAAGTATCTTAAATTCACAAGTATAATATATACAAGTCTATCCCTATCATATCACATTTTAGAGCACGTGGCGTACCACGTTTCCATTCCCCATACCAGAACGATCCACATTCCAAGTAACATTGAGTTGTAAAGATGTTATATATGCCACCTAGAAGTTTTCTCAGCTATGGAAGACTTGATTAAGGATATATCAAAATTATATAATAATTGTACATTTAGTATTAAACCCTTATCTTGGGTTTATTAAGCAGTCAGACATGTATAATGATGAAAACCAAAATTAAGCTTGACTAGAGCTATTATTATAAGCTAGGTGGTCTTCTTGTCCCATGTACCTTATACAAGGTTTGCAATAGACTTTAAGGCTTAAGCATGTGTCACCTTTGCTACATTAGCTCATGAACTTGATAATAAGCGCTTTCCCATTTCCATATCTTGCTTTTTCTCTCTCAACATGGAGTGTGGAGTGTGCGCAAGCTTGCACTGCCTTCTATAACGATGGAATTTTTTCGGTTAAATATCATGAAGTAAACAACTAATTTTTTCCTAAGCTTATCTTTCTCCATTGAAGAAATAAGATCATTCAGTTTTGAACTTTAATAATTTTTGTATCTTCTAATTCTCCTCTTACGGATATCTAGAAAAGCTCTTGCTTCATGTTGTCAACTGAAGTTATTGAACGAGTCAGACTATTGTATATTAGCCTAATAGATAGTCAATGCCACTTTTTTTAGTAGGGAATAAGAAAGATGACCATAGATAGTTACATGGACTGCTGGAAAAAAGGAAGAAGAAGGGCTTTAATGGGCCAAAATTAACAATACATTTGAGGTCCAATGACAGGTGAGGTAGCCTTGCCTCTAGGCTAACTAAGGTGGTCATGTCACGTGCCTATAACAATTGACGGATGGGGAGACAGCAGCAAAAAGGCTAGAGTGATATTAGTGGATAGTGTGTTCTGATAACATTTGATGGCCTTTGTTGCTGATAAAATTAAAATGAAAATTTGTTGGCCCCGATTTGTTGGACTGATGCATAATATCGCCGTGCTCTCTCATTTTTTTGGTTAGTGAATAGCTCAAATTCGATAAACATGGCATAATATTCATTTATTTTTTTTCCCATGGGAACAATTCTTCTTTTTCATCTATATTTAACAAAAAAGGTAAAGTACATAATTTGATAGGTGGCAAATTGATGACTGTTGGATGTCTAGAAGCAATTGTAGAAGTTAATGGAAAGTTTAATTGGCCCTTTTTATACCATTAAGATTAACAAACATAATAGGTAAGAATATTGACTCCTTACAAATTTATGAATCCATTACATCTTTCATGAGAATTTGAGGACTACAATAATGGATTAAAACAGATTTACCTTATTTGAAGAAAAAAAAGAAATTTTCTAATTTGACATTTACCGATATGAGGAAAGAAGACATCTTTCAGATTCTTTATAAATATATCTCTTTCTAAGTTTCAAAATTATCATGAGATACGCAAGTTGACATGACCTATATTTCAGATTGGAATGACCTGTTTTGGTATTGAATAGCAAAATGGGATATGTTTAGCTGATTCGAAGTAGTTTTTAGCCTTTATTGGGTTTACATTTAATTAGAACCGTTGGAGTGTCTAAACCCAGTTATTCTCTATAGCTAAACATTCAAGTTGTGGTTGTTGAGTTGAGTGGCTAATAAGGACAACTGTTGTCTTTAAACCCAATTGTGTTTGGTAGTCTAATTGGTTGTTTGGCTTGCGATATAATTTATCCATGTGATCCAATTTTAAAATCTTCATTGTAGGATTATACATGTTTTCATTTTCTTGAAAGTGTTTGGGCTGGAGTGTTTTTAACCTAATGATGTTTGACTAAGTAAATCTCTGCCAGAGCTGGTTCACCAGCAAGGACACGTGGTCTTTTGTTATCCTGTTACTTTTAGTGAAGAGTGTTCCGTCAAACTCTTATTGGTCATTGACTCTTCGTCTCTTGACAATTGCTTATAAAGTTGCAGTTTTGATGTCATTACTAGACATAGTTTTTTAAAAACTGATGCAGTGCCTACCAACATTGTTACAGTCATTAAAATGTTCATGGATTAATTTTTTATTAAATTTACTAGCAGTTAACGTATCAATATATATATGCATGACATGGTACCAGTTGAATTTCTCTTGTTGGATTGGGGTGGGGAGCTTAAATATTACTCTTAAACCTCTATTGTGTATTTGATTGCGGTTAATGTCCTGATGTTCGTAGTGGTTGGGCTGACCAAGATCTATGTTATGGATCATTTAGGAATGTGGAACATAAACAGGGTTGTTGTATAATT